>JAOVVB010123729.1:1013-12446 GCA_028570985.1 Heterobranchus longifilis | reverse complement strand
CCAAAACTACTTGGTTAAGTTTAGGAAAATTGGGTTAAAATCAGTACATTTGTTATGTTACTTTACTTCCGTACATCGTTTAACCATGTGACGTAGAATGTAACGTGTCTCTTGGGTCAAAGGCCTGTGTTTGTTTGACTCATCCACCACCCCTCCCGCCCGCTGTAAATGGACTTTTGGTCTGTTACATGATTTCCGTCATAATAAAGTGCCACTAGAGGGCACCGCCTCAGAAAAAATGTAAATATGGGTTGTAATAAGCTGCTTGTACAAACGACCTATGGTGCTGTTTGTTGCGGGAGGACAGTCTCTCAAACTGCATGCAGTGTATACACCAAAGTCCAATTTTGCGTGGAGGTGATACTCCAGTCTTTCCCATTACCTTCTGTGGAGAGCAGATGTGTACATATACCACGCATCACCTTTAACGAAAACTACTTTGTTAGGTTTAGGTAACAAAAGTATTAACTTAGGATTTAACTTAACCTATAACTAACTAAAGTATGTTACATAATGTTAAAATACATGAGACACGAACAGTGGTCCCTTGGGTGAAATTCCCGTGTTTGTTCTCGTTCTTTAAACTACGTCACAATATAGCCTAAGTCAGTACAGACTAAATGCCTTGAAATAACATGCAAAAAGCAAAAAAATGCATTGTGATAACACAAAAGTGCCACGTTACAGTGAAATATCCCGTTTAGTGTGATCAAATATGGCGATCTTAATGCTCAGATGTGGTTGGGAAACAGTCCTGTATTGTCTTACTATCCTGCAGGGTTTGGAGGCAATTTACTGTACGTTCATTCAATAAATTAATAAGTCCTTTGCATAAGGCAAACTTTAATTTTTTTTTAAATACTAGGTATCTTTTGATATGAACTCATTGTCAAACAATAATGAATAAAAACACTGTTTTCAATAGTGTAGCAGCTAAAAGAAGCAGTTTAAGTCAACAGTTTGAATGTTACTTGTTTGCTGAAAGGCTACTGCAGCTAACGTGTTAGCATTCAGCTAACCTGAATGCTAAAATATTTATGAATCATGTCATGATGAAAATGTTTGCTACTTAATCAATCTATCCTTATTTAAATAGTACATGTATTATTAATCCTGGCGATTTAAACTAATTAAACTAAACTAATTAACCGTAATTAAAACTACACTCGAATGAACAGAACAGTTTATTGACCTCCAATTTGAGAACCTCTTTTAAGAAACTATTTTTTCTCAGTGATGTGTGGAAAAAAAATGCAATATTATGTTTGTCCTGTCTGCAGAGCTGCCTTTCTACTGTCTATGTTTGGATGTTTTGTTGTTCAGCAATTAACATTGAGATAGACGTTAATTAGAAATACATTACCTGCATAGTTACGTGACAGGGCTCTAATTTTGTAATGGTGCAAATACATTCAGATTTATTTCATTTATCATTTATTTCAAGCTATATATATTATCTGGTCAGAAAGGTAATGATTTCACATGCATTGTATAGTAGATTCGACATACTGTAAGAAGAGTACATATGTAATATTTTAAATTAAGTGTAAGGTAGGTGCTACACTTTATAAATTGTTTGACAAGCAGATACAACTAGAAAACATTGTAAAGATTGATGTTGGAGTAGAAGGTACACAGTGTTGAATCAGCTAAACGTGCCATGTTTTCAATGTTCTTCTGGGATGATTTATGTCAGAACAAAGTGCTTCTCTGTGCCTGAATGGAAGGTAAGCTGTCTCTGCAACAATTTTTTTTTTTTTGGATCTAAATTGATTGAGTATGACTGACTTTATTATTAAACATGACATGAATATTTAATGTCATCCTCTCTCAGGTTCCATTTCTCTCTTTTTCTGCACTCTCAACACGTCTCCTCAATCGCTGTTTTTAAGAAACGTCCCACTTTGCACCTCATATAAATGACGGCACTAACATACATATTTGATACATCCTCTTAGGGTCTTTGCTGGAACATACAAATATTACATATGATGAAGTAATAAAAAATACTACTACTCAGAACAATTAGTCTTCATTTAGAATAGTTTTCTTATTCTGTATCCCTGAAATATCCAAAAATCTCTGCAACAGAATTAATCCCAAACTACTTCTAAGTTCAACAGCAGTTCAGCTCATATTCAATGTATTCATGAACTCTGCTGGAGAAATCACGCAAGCCTATAAACACAGCCATAGTAACACATTATCAAAGCTGTCAGCACATGTAACATGTATCATAATGTCCTGCAGTGTTTTATGATGCAGCTCGGGTGGGGAAGCCCAATTAAATAGAGTGCTGGTGGCATATGAGGTGGCAGGTGTGACGTTTATATGTTTGTTGTTACTGACTGTTGTACTGAGCTGACCTACCATGCTGTACCAAAAAGCAAATTCCACAGATCTCGGTCGTGTCGTCATTAATAAATGATTGATAGATTGATTTAATTATCAGCTGATAAGGTAGTGAAGGTGCTGTGGTAAACTTTAATTTAATCTTTTTACAACTTTTTACGTTTTGGCAAATACAGTACAATACATTTCCGTGTAGATTTAGCCACAACGAGCCGATGTAAAATCCGTGTTTAAAGAAATGGAGTGGAAAGGACGCCCAGCTGGCTCAAACTGGGGGGTTTTACTCAACGCTGTTGCCTGTTGATCGTGCTCAGCTGCTGTTTATCAGTATTTGCGCAGCACGTATTAAATTGTTCGCCATCTCCCAACAATGAGTGCACTGTTGGTGCTGTTGTGTTTTATATGTGCATCTGTCGTGATGCTTTTGTGCTGTCGGGTTTTGGAACGCACGCAATATTTACAATATTCCTGTTTTCTTTGTAATAAATCCTAACAGGCTAAACTAAACAAGTAAACAAACCAAATGTGAACACACTCTTTGTCTAATACCAGAGCTGTGTCACACTGGGATTAGTCTGCTTACTTGATACACAGTGCTGGCCCCTTCCACTGTCTCTGCTATCTGTCTATTTTATTTTTTAAGACTTTCATTGACAAATCAAGCCATCAAATGGACTTTCATCAAGTCCAGTACGATATCCATGGAGGACACCAGGGCTAAGCAGCTAGAAATAAATTAATATAGCCTATATTAAGTAAGTCATTTATTCACAAAATAATCCAGTTGTTTTACATGTCATAATTAAATGTAGTGATGCTATATAGCCAGCATTGTGTGCCTGGTTTTCTACAACGACCTTTGTATGTTGTGAAGACATTTAGGGCAAATACACATTTAATATGCTGCATTTTGATGTGTTATAGGGCTCTGGCTATTATTTTTTTTATTGCTTTGTTTGATTGTTTATTGCCCAGGGTCCAGGACCATGATTCACTGCTTTAAAGAAATATAAACAAGCCAGAGCATTTTTCTGTGTAAATGCTCTGTAGACTCATACTCCAGCGCTGACAGGGCTGTGGAGCTAGACTGGGATTAAATATAAAGCCCTGGCTCACATGCACTACACCCACTGCCTATTATACCAATAAATAATGTATTTTATTTGGCCACATATACATTTTAAATAAGGTTTCAACATCACATTGGTCATAATACTCTGCCCATAAGAGATCACATTTCAGCTACTTCATGATCATAGGAAATTCCAACTTCCCTCACATTAACCTTCTTTTGAATATTAGATTTTCACCTTTTATAAGACAGTCAACTGTGAAGAGCAGCAGGAAATAAGAGGAGGGAAAGAGGCATGTGACATAAACAAAGGTCCTGGCTAAATTTGAACTCAGGATGTTGCAGTCGCATATTACATGCTGTTATACGATACAGTACATACTTAGACTGCCAGACCGCCGGCAAGAACGCTCAAGTCATAATTCTGATATTTCCGACAGCATCTGAAGGCAGCATAAAAAAGTGGATTACAGATATGTAGTAGCATTATATCAATGTCATAGTTTAATTTCATGCACTTTTGGAATAGTTGAGTGACACTGAAAATCACGGAGGTAAATATATAAGACTTACAGTGATTAGAATGCTTTTAGGTGTGTGAGATCTGATTTTACGCAAAGTGTTTGGATTACATTCACTCATGGTTTCTGCCCCTCTTCGACCCCCCTCTCTCTCCGCTAATGTTACCGCTGGTTCATTTCTTGTTATCCTGCTCACAGCACATCTCAGTCGCCACACGACCTCCTTCCAGGCTCACGCCTGTCTGAAGCATCTACAAAATACTGTTTGGCTGCGAGCTCCTGGCTAAATATACACCGTGGCCAATAGGACTGACGTGGCAGGAGAAACACAAACCTGGAGACGAGCTGTGCACACACTCTCAAGTTCACTTGTTCAAATACACACGTGTCCGCTTACATTCGTTAACATGGATGTCTGCTCTGTGTGCGCACGAGTGCACAAATATGCCGATACACACTGCGTGTGTTCACAGTGTGAGCCTGCTTTAAACTGAACCCCTGACGTCATGCATTCCCAACGTCATCCAATCCACTTAACTGCACCGCAGAGAATCAAATGATCCTCCGGAAATTAACATGAGAAGCCATGAAGTGAAGTGAGCACAGATCTCGAGTTGTTGAAGCTACAGCTTTTCTTTTCGTGTCAGCAAAGTGTGCTACAAACCCTGCCTCCTCCTCCCCATGTGTTAGGTTTTTACTCACAGCACCTGTCACTCATGGTGATGTGCTGTCTGAGGAACTCTGGGGATAATTGGACACTGCCAGCTTGCTAAGTAGAAAGCTTTGAAAACTGGCTAATATCCCAGTGGTCAATCAGTAAACAATCCATCACTGCATCAGCCATTTTGTCTCCTCGTGATGCCACACAGAAATAAAACTTTTGGCATCCCTATACTGGCCAACATCCTCACCTAACCTCTCAATATGTCTCAATATCAATAAACATTTCAGGTAAACACAAAAACAAATGAGACTGGTAACATACGTTGTTCATTTATCTTAATTTCCAAACATGAAATAAAAACAGAATTTAATTTCTCACCATTGGTGACTAGCGGTGTCACAATTTAAATTTTAAATCTAAAATCGATCGATGAACTTTCAATTTCGATCAACGAAATCAAAAGCAGTATCTGCGATTCTCTCTGCATAGTAACTCTGTTTGAAATGGTGATTTTTTATTATTATTCAGTGTTTATATAAGTTTGCTCAACATGGTCTGACTATTTAATATTCTAATGCTGCACAGTGTGTGCACAGTCAGACCTGGATTTGAGCCGCATCCCCAAAAGTCATTAATTCTCAACATCATCCAATCCACTGGAAATAAAATGCACTCCTCCAAAATATGAGAACTGGATAAGTTAAGGGTGTACTCAACGAAAACTGATATTAAGCCCTTAAATATTTGCAGCTTCATTGGCTTAAACCCAGAACAGAAGCGCGTGGGAGAAATTAGTTGGACATTCTAACTGGTCCCTATACAGTTACATAAGTGAACACACACACACACACACACACACACACACACACACGGATATTTAAACGGTCCAACTCAAACAGAGCAGCGTCCAGCTCTAACACACTACTACTGCACGTCTGCAGTATCACAGAGATATTAATCCAGGCTGCCACACATGTCTAGACAACCATCGTAAATTTAAAGCAAAATGAGTAATGAGCTAATAAAAGACTGTATTGCACCTTTTAAAGCTCATCTACAGCTTCATGTGTGAGTGAATATGAGATGTCGTTATAAATAAATATACTCACAGACAAGGCGGGGCCCTAACCATAGGCCTACAGTACAGAACAAATATCACACAGTATATTGAGACAGGTTATTATATTTTGGTGATGTAAACAGGTCAGACTTTCATTTTAGCTACTAGATCCTGAAATTTTGTTCACAAAGGGATTCATAATATTAATTATTAGATTATTTTGCATGATTCGTGTCACTTCTGCTAATCTTCATGTAGTTTTAGGTGAGTATAAGATGAGTTTTGATGCTACATAATTGAATTAAACTTTGTCTGATGTTATCTAGACTTTCATTTCCTGGAAGATTAACCCTAACCCTAAAATGAAGTTAAACCATGTGGGGACCATGTATTTGTCCATAACTTGCAGGTGAGTCCCCACAATGTGACTGTATGAAGAGATTTTTGTTATAAATATACGAGACTGTCCTCCCCGAAAAGCAACACCATAGGTCATTTGTACAAGCAGCTTATTACGACCCATGTTTACGTTTATTGTTAGGCGGCACCCTCTAGTGGCCGTAGTAATTATGACGGGAGCAAAGCAGGAAGTCATGTAATGTAATATTAAGACACAACTTTGACCCAGGAGACTGGTGATTGTCTCTCCTTTGAAAGTCAACATTGAGTTATTTTAATTTTAGCTAACAAACGCAACTATGTCACAATCTACTGCATGTGCGCAATGTCATGTACTTACATAAAGAAGTGAAGTAGTATAACAAATGTACTGATTTTAACCAAAACCACAATATTTTCCTGGACCGAACCAAGTGATTTTGGTGCCTAAACCTAAGCAAACTGCCTGTTCAAATCTGGACTATGCTATACAATGATTAAAACCAGAAAATTAATACAAGAATGATTAAAACCTCAAATTCAGCAGAAATGTTCTTTTTCGCTTAGTTAGAAAATGTTACATTTTTTAGACTCCACCCACTGATTTTTACAGTGTTTGACCAATAAAAATATTTTTAAGTAAAAACTAGTAAGTAAAGATCTGCTGTCTCCTGGCCTGTCTACAACATATACTGTGTATAAAACCAACGCATCTCCATTTCCACCCACTGTTAGGACTGTTGTTAATGATAAAATGACACATTACATACTTTAAATGGTGATTTCGAAAGGGGCTCCACTGCTGAAAGCTACTTATTCAGTCAGTGACAAAGGTGAATCAGAAGTCAGTTTGCTGTTAAAGATTCATACATATATTGAACACCTCTGTTATCAGATGGCAACAAATGTAATAGCATATTGAACAGAGAGAATTAAAGGGAAAATACATATGTTGTGTATGGACTCATACACACTGGGACCCTTTGGATAATACTCGCAGTTGTCATTTATTAAAAATCAGAAATCTACGAGTGAGTGTTTGACTTTTAAACATAATACATGCAATATTGAATTATGCCTTTGTTGAGAAATTGATCAGTATTACAATGAATGCCTCTAGGACGCCTTTTACCTTGATCTCGTGGTGTGACACTTTCAGATTCAGATTCCACACATGAATGAATTTCCTATAATCGTGATTTTGTTTGTTTCAATGGAAATGTTTAAGGTCACATCAGGTTTTAATTAACAAGAATACGATCCCTGCAACAAACAAAGAATACTTTCAATTTCTTGGAATTTATAAATGTTATATCCTAGTAGAAATAACTGCAATCACAGCTTGTAGTTTTATAAGACGACGAAGTTTGAAATCATTTGAAACAGCAATAAAGTATGAACCATGTCTGTGAAGTTGTGTGTTTGAGAGACTGTGTTGCTCAGACAGCCCTGGTTTTGGGATCTCCCTCTCTGGGAGTGAGGAAGGATTTGTGGACAAGAAGAAATGAGAGTGTAATCTTGACTGACAGACCTCCCCACCGGCATATGGACGTCTGTCAGAGAGCCTGGAGCCGTTATCAGCGACTGCAGGCATTCGCTCTTTACCGCCAAAGAGCCCTGGGAGGAGAGGCTGCCGGACCGCGAGCATCAGACTGAATGAAGAGAGGAAATTAAAATGCAGAATGTCTTCACAGGTGGCGGACTCCTGTTGACTCATGAAAGCTGACACAAGGCGGTAGCTATTATCGTATTGCACTGTATGTACGACAACTGTGCTGCTGGCTTCAGACATAATAATAGAGCCAGGTGCACCATGGGAGAACCCCAGTGCGGACATCAGTCTGCTGTGAAGGGCTACGGTATATTGGGCTTTCATTAAATGCTGGACTTTGGTCACACAATGCCAGGGCATATCTATAGAGAGGGCATGTGATTTACATGGGGGTTGGGTGGGGGGTGGGGCACAACAGCACCAACAGTGCACTCATTCCTGGAAGATGCCTTACAATTTAATACGCACGGTGCAAATACCAATAAACAACAGCTGAGCATGACCATCAGGGAACAGCGTTGAGTAAAGACGCACGCCGCATGCAAATACACGCAAATCAACACAACAGCATGACCAGTGGCACTGCGCAAAGACGCACAATTAAACAGCAGCATGACCAAAACCATTGCGTAAAGGCACATAAATGTGCACCAAAGAAAACAGCTTTGTTTAGGCCCAACCAGCTGATAATGAGCAAACAAATACACACAATACAGAGCTACACCACCATTATCTACACAAGATACACATGGAAATAGTCTACTCACCCTCCCAGTCCATGCCGCTGCTTGTCGATGCAAATAAAGCTGGAGACGCCATTTTCCCGTGGAATGGAATCTCCTCAACAAACGGTCCTTCCACTCATCCTTGCATTTGTGGGTCAAGTCTTTTTCAAAACCGAGTTGAATCAGGTTGAAGCACGCTCCTTTTGGTGATCGCTGAAAACAAGTTTCAAAGTTAAAAACAAGTTCTCGCGAGTGGAAGCGGAGGCCTCAAAGCAGACTTAAGCGGCACCATGACAATTGGCATCACGTCATTTTTAATTTAAAACAGAATACAGGATCTAAACTCGTAGGTAACACAACACTGTTTCAGTTTCTACCTGCTTGAAAACTCGCAAACTTCTGGTCACAAACTTTCTAATTTTGCAGCTAAACTCTACATTAAAATGTGTTTCTGAAAACATTTTAGGCAAGAAATAGTCTTACCGAGTTTCACAGTTTGATGCGAGTTTTCTGAGCATTGCGTAAATAGGTACCAAATCAAGCTGCCATCTTTGATTCCCACAGACTGTGGGGAGGAGTCTCTCCTCTGTCAATCAGCATCTTAAACTCATATGAGATCAACGGTTGTGATTGGATCTACAGGTTTTTAGTCAATGGAAATCTGTTTGAATGGGAGGACAAAGACCCTGCACCCAACAGAAAAATGTAATGTAATTATGTGTTCTTTTTCCCCACATATCCATCAATTCATTGTGTGTCCGGGTTGTGGGCCATGGATTATGATAACTCCAAAATGGTGCCCATTAATCCATCAAAGGTAGCTTACCCACTGCATACACCAAATAATAATAATAATTACTTTTTCTCCTCCAGGTTTGCTTCCTCGTGTCCGTGCTCATTAGTGTTTCTTACTGCTCGTTCCAAAGTCTTTACATTGAGATGACGTCTGAAAAAAAAGGGTTACAATTATTAAAACTTTATGGCTTAGAATTCATAATACAGAGAATATGAATTGACGTTTTCAGTTTGACTAACAGTGTAGCAAGTTTTGTTGCCTCTGTGACACAACAGTCCATTTACACAACTGCTCACACACTTCTAACAACTCTTACACTGCAGCGAGTTGTTATTATTGTCTGTTTATTTATCTGACGATCGCTGTATGGCACATGATCAATTTTCTAAAGGACAAATAAAGAAATAAATGTCCATCTATCTATCTGATGACACAGTCAAAGTTGCAAGGAAAAATAAAATGCAGACTAAGGTTGTCAGGACACCAGAATTTTAAACTTTGATAAAATACTAGTATACAAAACAATACTAAATACCTTTTTCAATACCACGGTAAAAAGTCCTTCGCACACAAAATAGCAGCCTTGGGTGGAAAAAAAGATTGTAGATCTGATCTTTTTATAGCTTTGTTACTTTCGATACTATCGAATGTGGATATCGTTAAAAATACGTAGACGAAGTATCAAAGTATCGACACTTTTGACAACTTTGCAGAAGCTGCTCTGCCTGTCCCTGCTGCACAAAGACACGGAGACGGAAACTGTCGCGTCAGGAGGTTTCCAGAGGGGGCCAACTAATTAAAACTCTGACACCAAATCACATTCCTCGCTGCTATTAAACACATCTCCATCTCCAGTGTGCTCCGCCAGCAGATCTATTGTCAGCGGGATTAAAAACGGTCACATTTCCCCTGGGCTGACAGTCCCTCCCTGTGTTGTTCTCCGGAGAAGACAGCTCAGCATTATTAAAGGACCGTTAATTACTGCCTGTCATGATCTGTACCGTTTCCTTTTTTAGGTCAGATTTGTCAAATTATTCAATATTCTATCTATTTATAATAACGGCAGCATTGTTGAAATGCTTAATAGCATCTTGTATTTGTGTAAATTATGATGTCCGTCGTGTGTGACGTTATATCTCTGCAAAAACTGCAACATCCCAAAAGGAAAGAAGTAGTAATCAAGGTACTGTACCTAGATGATTCTCCAGGTACTCCAGCAACTTTCTCCAACCATTTACTTGATTTTGTTACATATTGTGGTGAGCTTGCGTGGAAGAATGCGGGGCGAGATCTTAACTTTTTAGACACAACCTGCGTCCCATACACCGCACGACCACAGGTGGTGCCATTTATTTACATTCGGCAACTTTAAACAGGAACAACGGCCGACTGACATCAGTCATGGTGGCTACATTGCTAGAAAACATCAAACTTAATATAAAACTATCCCGGGCCACATAAACATAAAAGAACCACATAAACCAATCAAAACACCGACACAATATCACCAAAACAATGACTAAAACAGACACATTTAACCAAAATATTCAACAGTCCCATGAGCCTTTGCACTAGACTGTCCAATCACCGGTCGATACAATATAATTGTGGAGTCAAGAACTTACAAAAGGGACATCAGAGACAGACAATAATGATCTTCTTGTCCACAGACATGAATCCACCTTTGCTGGAAGGTAAACCTCCTGGCCTACAACTGCGTGACGGTTTTTACCAAGCAAATTTCGCCCAAAGTGAAGCTACCTAGCAGAGTTTCCGGAGCAGGACCACACCTCAACAACGCCTCTACAGGCATCCCTGTGAATACCGACCCAACCCTTTCCTCTCGTTCGCTCTCGCATCCTGCACCCCCTCCCTCCCGCCCTGTTTCTTTCTTCTGGCCTTCCTCCTCTCCGTAGGGTGCTAAGGGTGTCCGTCGTATCCGGGCGCTACAGCGGATTCCCTAATGAAGCTTCCCCACAACAGAGTCAGCGAACTGAAGAACTACAGCGAAGTTCACGCCTCGCACAAAACATCAACCATACTATACTTCTCGGCAGATCAGAAAACTACATTTCTTGTAATGGTCATGGGAGAACCTGAGACCTCGGAGTTGTTGGTGCATCAACACAGTACTCAACTAGAAAAGTCCACTCAGATTGCAGATCTCTGCCAGGTGTGTCTCCATCTCCCCTCCTCCTCGGTAAGGACAGGGAACCCTGGTTCTCCTTTGCTATGTTGCTATGATATACTTCTGCATCCGTTTTGTCCATTCATTGTGTACGTACTCCGAAATTAACGCAACTCGACGTCTAC
>JAOVVB010123702.1:0-12448 GCA_028570985.1 Heterobranchus longifilis | reverse complement strand
CACACACACACACACACACACACACACACACACACACACACACACACACACACACACACACACACACACACAGGCAGTATCACGCTCCAGCAGACCCTTTCAATCTGCACAGAGTGGTCTGACGGGGGACAAGTGGGGGACAGACAGGCGGGGTAATAAACCAATCGCAGCTGAACACAACAAACACTCTGCTCTAAATCACACCGAACATTTCAATCGCTCTCCCACATTTCCACTCTTATGTGCACTCCAGGGTTGAGACTTTTCCTCTCCGAGCACCAGGCCACCCTATGTGCCACCCGGGCCTCTTGTTTGTAGCCCTCCAAAATTAGACACTTTTAACCCCCAAAAAACTATTCACAGTGAAAGGGGGAATTCCACTGCTGTGTAGCGTTTTTTTTTTTTTTTTTTTTCAACAGCGCGGGATCAGAGCTGAATCCTCACACAATAGCCCCAGCCTCCGAGCCTGGAGCTGCTTCACCAGCACAATTCACATGACATTACTGCGATGTCAGCATTTTTTTCTCTCCTGATAGCAGCTCAGTGTAAACTCTTTTTTCTCCCTTCCTGCCGCCGACTGACCGTTTTGGACGAAGCAGGAGGAACAACAAACTGACAAGTGAATTAATCCGCGTCTTAATGCATGACATCATCATCACCATCATCATCATCATCATGATTACAATCGGGCACCATCTGCTTCCAGCCAATCTACAGAGACCATCACAACACCGCTGGGTCATGGGGGTCGTCGCCACGGTGATCCATTCAGTTATGGCCGTGCGTCGTAGAGCAACGTGTGTCAGGTTACTGATCTGTGAGCACAGTACAGATAGATAATAATGTGTGTGCATGGACAGAGAGAGAGGGAAAGAAGATACTGTAAACCTAATTAATGTTACGGATGCTGCTCAGATAAATTATAGTATCAGAGTTAATGTTTTTTTTTCCACTTGTCCGGTCAAGCAAGTGGGTCAGAAATCTACTTAAAGACAACAGTTAATTGTCATGTTTAATCTTTATTTAAGTAAATTAATCAGAACAAGGACAAAGTGTATATGCAATATATAGTTGGAGTTTCACCCACATCCTCTAAATCCGCTCAAATAAACTCCTGTTTCCAGAATAACTGAAATGCTCGTTTGCACTTCAGTTCCATGAATGCAGTCTTTACCCGCCACCATTTTCTCGCGAGTGTACGATTACTTGCCCCGGGCAATCGGGAAATCCGTATTGTTGAGTATGAAGTTACGTTCACGCAGAGGCAAGTTGACAAACTTTTACATCCTGTATATAATATAACAGTTTGGTCATTCTGGTACAACTCTTAAAAAAAAAAAAGAATAAAGAAAAAAAAAAGCAAATCCTGAAGAGCTTTCCCTCTCTCAGGCTTCATAACCACCTCCTGTTGGCCCTGCAATTACCACAACCACCACTGGAAGAAAAAAAAACAGCGTAAGCAGACAAGAACCCCAAAATAGGTGACTAATTTCTGTATAAAGTAGCAGTTTTGACTGTTGTCACAAGGCAAAGCTCAGCTGGGTAAGCACATAGTTCAACTACGAGGACCCAAACCAGAGTGGATGAATCTATCGTGCTTGGGTCAGCATTTGCCAAGGTAAAGTCTTCAAAACCAAAACAAGAAGTGGTAAATTAACAGGAGAGGGTCACCAAGTCATTGTCCATTTGAGTTGAAACACTGAAAGTCCTTTTATACGGCTGCAACCCAAGAAGAATGCAAAGCTAATTGTTACGTTTTTTTTGAACAGCTGTAAACCTAAAGATATATCAAAGAGATAGCAAACTTGTTGCTGATTCATTTTTTGGGTGATGATTAACTAATCAATTAGTTAAATAATCATTTCAGCTCTAGGGTGACAGAAAAGGGAGAGAGAGAGAGAGAGAGATGTGAATTATATTTAATTGAATCCTCCATTAAATAAAAATAATAACCTGGTCTTCCTCAATGACTAAAGGCTATTCTAAGTATTCCATTACTAATATGTAAGCGTCTGAGAACAAAAGGCTGACTTCTCATGAAAGCAGAGGGACGGGGGAGAGGGCTGCAGACTAAGTGAGTCCAGCCTGTTTTATCGTAGCGCTCTCTCCACCTCTTATTCCGCTGTCTGAGGAAGAAAGACATTCCTGGATGATTGCATGCTGGAGTGACTGACAGACGCGGCAGAGAGTCAGCCCCATTGTTCCTGCCGACTAACTATCTGCTGATGACAACATGTCTGCTCAGCAAGACGCTGGCCCGCTTTTCTCAGAGGCCCCAACACCATACGGCACGCACGCATGTTCAGTTTTAACAAAACGCAATCCGAGCAATCCTCCACGTCTGTAGTATTACTGTCGTCATCACAACACACTTTTTTAAAGCTCTCTCACACACACACACACACACACACACACGCACACGTGTTGTGTCTGGTGTCTCTTTATAGCTTGTCTACTATCCTTGCCTAACCCTTTAAGCCCTCCCCATGCGACAGTCATGCGAGCGAGTCTGCCGCATACTGTGGAAATCAGGCAATAAGAAGGCTGCAGTCTGGGATGCAATTATCCAATTTATTTGGTGCATGTGTGGGTACAGTATCTGTGATGGCTGTGGCGGTTCGTAATCCGTGTTTTATGAAGGTGCCAGATGTTAGACGATCAAACTTCAAAACCCAAACAAACTTCACCCCTCAAAGAAAACTACTAAAACATCTAAGAGTGTGTTAAAAGGGTTAGCACTCTCCCAGTAGGAACATAAATAAAAAAGCCCTGGTTTTGATGTGAAAATCATGAGCAAGACTTGACATCACGTAATTCATATTTATTTCACCGCAGCGGTGAGGTCAGCCCACACTGTTTGTCTGGAAAACCAGCAAAAAGCAAAACTGAAACTCTCAGCGAGACAGTTCTAATTTCCTCTTTGATCAATTTTCGGATCAATAACTGCCACTGGCACATTCACAATATCAGCCCCCAGACGTCACAATGTTACAGATGAGATGCCAAATGACATCTGAGTAAAAATGGTTAACAGGTCAGACCACCAATAAGAGCTCAACAGTGAGATTCATATTCTGAATCCAGGATTTTATTATTAGCTAAAATGTCGTAACAATCCAAGTAGGACTGAACGATGTGGAGAAAATCAAATATCACCATATTTTTGACCAAATACCTCGATATCGATAATGCGCCGGTAGTGTAGGGTTGACTATAATAGATAACAAAATATTTACACAATGAGATTTTTGATAAATAATCATCAGTAATGTGGATATAATGATTAAGTGGGTAAAGGCAAATAATAGAACAGCTACAGTCTGGTAAGTTCAGAAAATGACATCACTTTACTCCAATGCAGCTTTTAAAACCAGGAAAAGAAAACACTTATGCCATATTACAATATTACGATATCCAAAATCTAAGATGATATCAGTCTGTATGATATCAACCTTGTTTTAAGAAAAACATGTTTTATTCGCAGTGTCATGGAAAAGTACTACACTATAGGGTTGGGCGAATATATCGGCAGTGCTACCACTGAACTCTACAGTCGTTTATGTACACAGAAAAGTTATTAAAAGTATTGATACCTTGATATTTTTTCAATACTGCTTGTTTAAAACAATACAATATTCACATTCCATAGTATTGAAAGTATCAAAGCTATAAAAAAAGCAGATCTACAATCAGTTTTTCAACCCAAAGCAGAGTGTTGTTGTTTTTTATACTAGTACTGTATTGAAGTTTAAAATTCTGGTATAGTGACAATACCTTTGCCTTTTTTTCCATTTTCCAATTTCTTTGCACCAAATCAAATGTTTTATGGCCACGATTCATCTCGTAATCGGCCTGATAGGCCAACACACAAGTTACAGTTGCCATGGGTTCCCTCATCAAAAAGCCTGTGGGATTTTTGCATTGGATTTTGGATCATTGCAGAAAATAACCTCTGTGTCAAACACAAGTTTCTGATACTCACACGTCTTGTTCAGCAAGATAATCTTCACAAATGAACATCAGTTTTATGATTTTAGAAGCGTAAATGAAATCACCAGAAGCTAACATTAGGCTATAAACAAACTGCACCACGGTCGCCTGTCGCCTCTACTAAGCAGACAGTGACGGTTAATGTCCTCGGCAACCTCTGGAGTCTCTTTTAGCCACTTGTTAGCAACCGCCTTTTTTAAGACAAGTAAAAGCTTCAAAATTCACGAGTGTAGTGTTTACCGACGTATTTTATGTCGTAGAACAAAACGTGAAAATGGATATCCGATGACAAAAACGCATTCAAAAGCCCATTCACTTGGAGACGAGGGAACCGGAAGTGCTAAAATGCTAACTCATTTCCGGGTTTTAAAACTACTGGGGCGCCCTATATACGGGTTTTCTGAAATGTCAATGGAGTGAATGAAGGGAAATTCATTTCCGGAACGGGAGCTGTGGGAAGTCACTGTTGAGCTCTATAACAGTCCAGTACTGGGACCGTCAAGATGGTTACACCACAACTCTTCTTCGACATGACTGCCAGCAGGTATGTTAAGTCACCTGAAATAAATCTATGGAGAATTTCCCCATAGAAAAATAAACACAACACCATGTCATTAGTAGGCAGTCTTGTCCACACTACATTACAGGATGAGCCACGTCAGCTTTTCTGCAGGTGTGGCGTTGGTGCTCTATATATGTACTGCTGGCCAGCTCTCGGCCAGACACAGATCTGCTGTCTACAGCTCCACATGTGCCACAGTAAACACAGGAAGGGCACTCTCTCTCTCTCTCTCTACCTCAACATCCACAGACGAAAAGCTGTGACTCATTCAAAACATATGTCAAATATACAGTTCAACCCTGCAGGCATCAAAGAGAAGGCAGATCCCTAAGGAAGCTGTGCTTGACTCACGCTGTTCACTGCAACTCTTTCTGTTACGGGTCGACACCACTGTCAGAGCGACTCCTAAAAACCTGAATCCGATCAATGGACCCAGAACTACAAATCCATTGAAAGAAAAAATAAATCTATCCAAAAACACCCTTTCAAGTGTTTCATTCACAACTTTGCTCCATGCTGAGTGAGTAAAGTCAATATTGGGATAGAAGTGGGTTCCATAGAGCCGCTGCTAACAGGCCATGGTTTGCAGGGTTCCTCTGTTCTCTCAGACAGCTGAGATGTGTGTAGTCAGCCCGCCCCGGGGGCCGCATGGAAAACTCCAGCATGCAAGTTCAGTAGGAGTGTGGGTCAGAGAGAAAAGGAGGGGGAGGGTGTTTTTTACTATGTCATAAGACCGTCTGACACAAGCTCATTAACACACACAAACACACATACAACGCAGAGCTGCAAAGATTAATTGCTTTGAGTCATTTTTTAAGAAAAAAAGTCAAAATTCTCTGATTCCAGCTTTTTTACTTCTCTATGACAGTAAAATGAATATCTGAGTTGTGGGCAAAACATTTGAGGGCATCATCTTGCACTTTGGGGAACACCAATCATCATTTTTCACCATTTTCTGACATTTTATAGACCGAACAAACAACTAATCGATTAATCGAGAAAATAAACGAGAGATTAATCGACAATGAAAATAATCATTAGTTGCAGATATTGAAACTTACTTTGTGAGGTTTAACTCTGAGATTGACTGCAAACTAATAGGATAGGACTTCTTGGATTCTGTTTCTGTGCAGGTTTTTTCTGCCTGGCTGCAAGTTATTCAAAAATCTCCTCTACCTATAAGCTTTCTGATATTTTAGCACCGGGACACTCTGGGTTTTACAGCTCCTCAGTGAGCACTACAAAGTCCACTGTTGGACCAGAGCCTTGATCGCCAGCTGCCAGAAGTCACACTGAGATGACAACATCAACTGCAGTGCTATAAGTGTTAGAGAAAACAATCTTTCATGTTAACTGCTGAGGCGTTGTTCAGGGCGTTTTACAAGGTGAGAGACCCAGGGAGAACTTTTGTTTCCATTTGGTTTTCCCGGGCTGCTGGTAATAATACTACAGTGGTAATGTTTGTTTTTTGTGTCTAGTCTGAAGACGCTGACTTGTCAGGGTCCCAACCTGTTACTAACCAAGTTTGAAATTCACTCCATCCTTTGTAATTGTTCTCATTTGAAAATTAGCATTTTCTCATTGCCTGTATTTTTTATTTTTTTTTAAAGGGAGGGTTATACATATGTCAGGCCCTGACACACAATGGATAAAAATCACAGTGGAGACCTGATGGCGCCAAGTTTAAAACCTGTTAAAATGCTCTTCCCGACTTTGACGGGAGTCTTTAATGAAGTTTGTAAACTAGCAGGAGACCGATAAAAACCAAGCTGGAAGGAGGGGCCGGGGAATAAGGACCAAATGTGCTGCGCTTTGAGAGGGGAAAACTCCTCTCACTTCACCTTGGAGTCTCTCTTTGGCTCTTTTCACATAAACGTCTGTCAACCTCACAGTGTCAAAGCAGTACTGCTGGAAGCAAAGTGCCAAACAGTTACCGCACAGTTCTGTAGAGTGTGACGATGCCTGAGAGAGACAGAGGGAAAATGACCTGCTTTCTCCTGGAAAACATTGCCGTAACGAGAGAGCGAGCGAGAGAGAGAGACAGTGTGTGTATGTGTGTGTTATTGTGGGTTTGAGAGCTCACTTCAGTCGCACAAAAAAAAAAAAAAGACTTCATTTCAAATGAATCCTTTTGAACTCCGCTGGGAACTTACAACATGAAAAGAGTTTCCCTTGAAGGAAACCCAGCCCTTCAATGAAACCGAAACAATCTGAAGACTTCTGGAGAACTTCACCAACAGTGTCATCAGATAAACTTGAATGGGTAAAATGAGAGCAGTTTTCATTTAAAATATCATAAGTGTTTTCAGTGCGACAACTTTTGCAAACTCTAAAGATGCTTCCTACAAAAGTAGGGCTGGGCGATAAGACCAAAATCTTCTATCCCGATATAGATCATTTCATATCTCAATAACAATATATATCACAAAGTAGCATGTTTTCTGGTAATTTAATAAATAAATACTCAATTTGAAATAACTACATGGTAAAGCCGATTTTGTTATACTCGATACTCTATGTTAGCAAAATAGCACCTCTATGGTTTGCTCCAGCTTTGCTCTCACGCGCAAGGATCCAAATGTTAAACGTCATTCAAATGACGTAAATATTGCCATAACGCAGTTCGGTGCTGAACTAGAAACAATACAGAAGTATGTATGATAGACATTTTTATATAATTTTGACGATATACATCATCATATCCCTATGCAAACGACAGAAGGGATTTATCAGGTCATTTGGAATATTAAACAAATCCTTACATGAAATACAGACAAAATGATAATGAGCAAACTTTCTTGACTCAAAAAGGCCTTCTTGCAGCATCTTACAACTCATCTAGTTTGGTCCCAGCTGAGTCAAAAGCAATCAGACTAAAGCTCCCCTGAGAGCCTCCAAAGAGTTCAAAACATTTCCCCAACAGAGAAGAAGAAGTCTGGGTCTGTTCCCTGAGTGAAAGTGACAGCAGGACAACACAACTGTGAGGATTCACCCCTCCCACCCCACCCTGGCCCCAAGCAGAGCCGAGTGGCCAGGACTACAAATCAATGGCGGAGTTCATTAATGAAGAGGCAGGGCCCGTCAGGGAACAATAGCCGTCAACAGGAGCCGTCTCAGACAATCTGGGCCAGGACACTCTGATGGATGAGATGAGCTTTAAGTTCCCATTTACCCCAAGTGCCCCTCGTGTCCAACCCCCTAACCTCTGTGAAGGACAGAGAGCAGCCAGTCTCGCCTTTCACCTCAATCCCCCACACCATGCTGGACTGAGAGTTTCACCATCATTTTTGCTTCAACAGACCTACCAGGATTGAAAATGGCCAATGGGCTCCACACAATCTTAGTAATAAATTCACTCCCACCATCCAATGAGGTTTGACGTTGTACAAGAGTGACTAAAATCATATCACATCAAAACAGTCAAAGCCCATCAGGGGATGAAAGAGATCATGGCTTTGAATCGATTGAGACAGGACCGTGACCTTTGCCCCTGGTAGATCCACAGGGAGGGCTGCTGCATCATAATGAGGGCCGTGTCAGAGCCTGTCTCTGGGTGATAACGCAGACCCTGCTGCTCTACCCGACCCTGGAGACTGGAGAGACACCTCTCATTGGAAACACTGAGGTCCCACACAGACGATGAAGATGGGCTTTGGTTAGGGAGATCTACCACTAAATCTGAAAGTTAGAATCCCAGACTATGGAGCATTGTGGTACATGCATTCCTCCTGAACTGTTCAGTACAAAATTTGAGTTCAGTACATAACCAAAAACTTGCAGTCTTGTCAATCTAATATTGTCCAATTACCATTCAAAAGTGCCACAATAAATCAAGCTTTTGACTAGCTAGCCAAATTAGCTCAGGCCACATCATGACTAGACAAATGAGGTGCCAGAGCTTGAGCTCCCACATCACCTGTTTGGGATCATTTCCCAAACTATACTCTTACCGAAAACACAGTATTCAAGTATGCTAACAGTGCCTGGGACCCAACTATAAAGTTCTGGTGCACCTATATCCAAGACCAAAATGATGACACTATAGCTTGCTTATCATTCTTAAACACAAATGCATTGGGCAAAGCTGGTTCAGGAAAGTCATGAACAATTCTTACCTAAAAACCAAGAGTTCTCGCTCAGGATTTGGAAGAGTGTGTGTAGTGGGTTGTGCTTCAGTGTACTTGGCCTACTCCATGCATTAACTACATTAAGGCAAAGTCAAGGGACAGCAGATGTAGAGTGAGGGTGAAGGAAGAGACAGAACTGCTGTGATCCTGACAGAAATCCCATTTCAATTATAGGAAGCATTAAGCTTCTTAGGTGGTATACTGAAGACTGGCCAGAGTGGCTGGGGGTTTGGACTGCTCACTTGGGCCATGTGTGTTAGAGCTTGTAGATCCATCCGTGTGTCTCTAAAGCTATTAAATGTGGTTTGCCCCTGAATTGATAATCCTACTGTCTGGAGCCTTGTTAAAACTTTCCTCCAGGCCACCTGTTGCACGGGGGGGGGGCAGCTGTTGTTCCGAGCCAGGCCATAGCCGTTCCCGCCAACCTTGCCTGGAATGGGGGGAGGAATCAGGGCAGAAAAAGGCCAGGCCTTCCCTTGATTCGGGAGCTAGTCCAGCATCAACACAAGCTGGCAGACTGACACATGGAGAAGAGTTACGAGAGCACACTTGCCTTCAGTTGTTAACACATCAGCCATAAATTGTTGCACATTAAATTAGGTGTTTCAGCACAAAGCAGTAGTAGAGAGCAAGTGTTTTGTTCTGCAACAAACTGTTATGCAAATACAGAGCAGTGTAGCCAGAGGCAGCTGGAAAATGAATGAAAGTATCATCTTGTATTAACAGAAGATATGGGTTTGTATGTGCCCAAAACAACCGGTGACATGATTGAGCTTAGAGGTGTTGTAAAGAGGTGAGACACACAGCAGATACTCAACTGCTATTTTAACACCCATTGAGAATTTACTATTTTACAAGCCCCATTACTTTGTTGTACTCCAACATCAGGAAAGTTTGAAACAGTCCATGAGAACCAGACTGGAGGCTGGTGTGGCCTGCACTGCCAGTGCATGTGACAGTTGCCTGTGGATGCTGCAAATACTGTCGCCATTCCCAGAGGTACTCCTTAATAACCTCTCAACAAAGTCAAGCAGCAGGGCAGCATGCCATACGAGTGCATAGCTGACATACCAGTGTGATGGACCTCTGTTGGATGAAATAATAGCCAGATGGAAGACTAATGACGCTAGCCTTCAGGACTGAGTCACCCTCAACCCCCCTCAACACCAGTAATGACCCATGAAAAGCTGACTGGGCTATAAATAACCATTATTCATGAGCGAAAAATGAATAAACTGGACAAAGGGATATGGGACAGAGGGAGAGGCCTACTGGATGGGTGGGTTTCTGGCACTATATAAGGCAGGATATAGACCATGTAGCAGCTCGTTTTCTCTCTAGGGATACAGACCAATGATTAGTGCAGCAGTGTTTCCCATTCATTGCCGTGACTGTGGCGGCCCACCATAGTCTAATTTGCCCCACCATAGTCTCATAATGAACCAAAAATATTTTTACACTTTTCTTAATAACATAAACGACACATTGTGTTTTGCGTTGCTGCTTCAGCAAACGCTGCATGAAAAACTGGATTTTCGCTCCGTGATTGACAGTTGACATCTATCACCAATCAGAAAACACGGGGAGATACATGGAGCACATCGACACCTCAATGTGCTGAAACTAAGCAAGAATGACATAATAAACAACGCTATGTGAGAGAAAATATATTGTCTTATCTTCTGACATGACAATGGAGTTTAGTAAACACTATATACCCAAAACGATGGGAATTATATGCCTAATTGATTGATTACTCATTTCACCGCACAGCACAAACACACACCAGCAGTGGGGCGTAACGTTATGCATAGCTTTATAAATCTGAAGAAAAGAGTGCCTCTCCATATTTCTGTCTTTGTGCTTACAGACAGCTTTAGTTGTGAATCGTATGCAATGGTACAATAGTACAAAGTTCTTCAAAGATCTAGCCTCTTAATTTTGCATTTAACATGCACCAGAAGGATGCATTTAACTTTTAAAATGTACAAAATTTTCAGTTGCCTTTCATGATAGCTTTCATGGTAGCTTTTAAGGGTACTTAGTATTGTATTATTGTTTTGTTTTGTGCTGTCTTGTATGTTTTTCTATTGAGCTGTGTGTATTTTTTACAAAGGCCCATCTAGGGACAAGTGCTCCAAACTAGCTTCGTTTATGAATGTTGTGGTATGTGATATTGGTTGATGCTACGTACTTGTCCTTATAAAAGCAAACATGAAGTAAATATACAGGGCTGGAGCAAGTGGCAACCCCTGGGGCTGAAAAATGAAGTAAACAAGGAAATGCCAAAAACTGCAATTCCTCAATCAGCCACTTGAGGCTGGCTCCAAAAATGAGTCAATGTCCATAGACCCCCATGTTAAAATGCCCAACTTTACAGCAGAAATAAACATGTTCACAGCCTGGTACAAAAAATTATTTTGGCCTCTAGCTAATTTCCCCATTCATGACAACTGTCCGGGGGGTCACCCAGTTTGAGATAAATTTTGGCTCTTCAGAAACCTGTGGGTGACGTCACGGAGACTACATCCATATTTTATACATCTGTGGGCTGGAGAGATGGGCATGCTGAGGACATCAAGTGCAGAACTCTGCTTATGGGCCAGGAGGGTCCAAAACAACTTGTGGATATTTGTATATTTAGGCATCTATAACAGGGGATGTCCAAGACTGTATTACAAGCATGCATCTACCTGTCAAGCAACTGTGAATTACAAAGCAGCTGTAATGTCATGAAACATATTATGTCTCTGTCTGAGCAACTATATGCAGCTGACAGACTGATCAAAGGGCTACACTGCTGACAATACAAAAGCCTGTCTTGAATGTCAAGTAGTGATGGGAATGTTGCAGCCACAAGGCCTAATACTCAGAAATCTTCTGCAGTCTACTGTATGAGTCAGATCCGTTCCATGCTCATTGTATTCCATTGAGGGCTGTTGATGTAATACAGTGATCCCAATAACTGATCCACTCTGCCAGAGAATATTAATACACTTACACTAAGCTTTTAATGACTGCCACTACTGCTCAATGAGCTATAAGTGCAACACAAATGTACTTGTACTCATACCTGAGCTAGAAGTGGATGTACTTGAGATTTGTTCAAGGAGACAACTCTATTGATTGCATCAATTTAGGAGTCTCTCTCTTCCGGGCAGGATTCAGTAACTGGGGCATAAAAACAGTCACAGATGCAAAAATAGACCTAAGACATTGTGTGCCAGTTTCTGGCCTCAGACAGACATCCCTGTGAGTTTTTCTTGGGCGAGACAAAAGCACAGGAGCATTTTCATCAAGATCAATACTTAACACAGCGGTCAGATCAGCCCTCGGGGCCAAAGCCTCCTTCAAATGGAATTTGAGAGGTCATGGTTTTAATGGGATGTTTGGCTTTGTGATATGGTTTACCTCATGAAAAGTTAGGCAACTGCATTCAAATGAAAATGAGGGCTGCACAATATATTGTTTTTTTTAATAGTCATCGTGATATCAACTTGCGTGATAAACACAATGCGTTTCACTTTTTTTTTTAGTTAATTGAAAGAAAGTAGGCTTATCAGTAGAAAACTGCACTTTAAAATGTAACTGTCATTCTTTTTTTAATTGGTGCCATTTGTGTTCAGTTCAATTTGTTTGATAAATCAATGTTAGAAATGATTTCCTTTGATTTTTTTCTATTCAACAAGCGATTTGTTTTTTTAGCAGTATACTGAAAGCAGCAGAACTGAGTACACTTTAATATCTGTTTATTTATCACAACCAATAT
>JAOVVB010123684.1:0-12449 GCA_028570985.1 Heterobranchus longifilis | reverse complement strand
AGCTGCTGGTCGACGGCTGCCTCGATCGGTTAGTTTGTTTATGTAATTGTGTGACTTTGGTGTTTTAAAGGGTTAGGAACTAACAAACAAACTAACCGATCGAGGCAGCGGTAGACCAGCAATCCTGTGTTCTGCGAGGTAAAATTACTGTTTCTGTCAAAGGAGTCTGGGGGCTTAGAAGAGAGCGATATAACAGCTTCAGTTCCCCGTCATAAAGAGATGTTTGACGGCAAGGCAAAGCGCTGAAAATATTCAAAATATAGCGTATACTTAAACTGATATTGATTTTTTTGGTGGTCCTTTTTTTATGTGGCTAAAAAATATGTTTTGCTGCTGCCCCCGTCCACAACAGTACATTGCTTAGCTTCTGTGTCTGTCCTCCTGTCTGTCCCCCCTTTAAAGAGGGGAAATAATTCAGTAATTATAATGTGTCATGCATTGTATATCCTTTTAAGCAGCTAGAGTGCTGAACAAAGAAAAACCACAGTTGTACGCACCTTGTAAATAAGCTTATGATGCAGGAAGCGATGAATCCAGTAGATACACATGTCAGTGAAGAACAGGAAGGAGATCATACTCAGGAAGAGCCCAGCCCAACCTGAAAGCACACAGACAATGTCACCACAAAGAACTTGGTACGTTTCAAATACAAAGCTGAAAGCTGGCGAGGCCATTCTTCAACGTACCCAGCGGAGATTCATCGACACTGTCGTACAGTTTGCTGTATCCTCTAACTTCAGCGAAAAACAACGCCACTGTGGGGATGCTGATCCAGGGAAGAGAGGTCATCGCATATTTGATCTCCCTCTGAACCTGATTCTAAGTAGGAAAAAATAAATACGTTGATTAAACAAATAGGAAAGGGGGGGGTGTATAAACATGAACAAAATACAGAGGTTATATAGAAGGATTTCTAGTGACAATTAACACAACATCCAAAAATAACCAGCCTTATCCTTTAAGGTGACTCTTCTTGTGCTCGTAATCGTTGTGTTCCGGGGTATCAACTACAGTTAAACACAAGACACTTCACAGTGTCACTGCAACACATGTACACGTGCTTTATGGGAGGGATGTTATGATAGGACGTTTTCGGTTTATTTTTAAAAAATATTTTCAAAATATACATCCATACCCCCACAGTTAGGTAAGTCTGCATTCATCCAGACAAGCTCAGGTCATATATTCATGTTAAATGCAACACACAGGGATAGTCTTTTGGCCTTTTGTTAGTTGGCTATCATGAGCCAGGTCAGCACAGGTTAACTTATAACCTATAGCAGAGAGGCTTGGATCTATCCCCCCCCCTAACAGTGGAGTCAGCGATTCTAATCCAGTACACTTCTTGTCAAAGCCAGTGAATATCTCCTCGCGGTCTGCTAGCTGTTCGTTGTGTGCCGTGTTCATACACAGCCCTGGCTCAGTAAATGGGAAACAACAAAGTGGCTCGGCCTGAGCAACACAACACTATTCCAGCCAAACAGCAACAGCCGCGTTCATGCTCGTGCACAGGACAGGGGAAAGACCACGGATGTATAAAGAGCAAGGCAGTGGGAACGAGAAAGATGGTAAAAAAGGAGCACTGAAGGGAGGGGTGTATTTGTTTGGGTGTTGAAGTCAAATATCAACAATCTTTCTCCAGAATCTCTGACTCCACCTTTAAGGCCTCAGTATGCTGTCTAACAGCAGAGGATGGACGCTGCCAAAAAAAAAAAAAAAAAAATTAATTAATGTCACTTAATGTACCAAAATAATATTAAAAATACATGTAGGCATTAATTAATTGATAAAACGTGACATAAACTGGTATTCATGTTTTTATTTAATTTTTTGTTTTCCATTTATTCATTTGTAATGTTTTAATTTTTTTACTGATTTATTATTACCTTTATTTTATTTTATGTTTTAATTTTTTTTATTTTTATGTATTCATTTATTATTTCCCCTTTGCATTTCCCCCCTATTTATTTCCCCAAACCTATTTATTTCTGGATATTTTCTCTTTTTTCCGCAGCTTCCAGCCACTGTTTAATGGCATGTATTCAGTAATCTGTAGTGGAATACGATTCAACAGTAACCCTCTCAACACTGCCCATAGGCGCCCCCCATCCGCACTTTATACCTCTAGGAAGTGTGGGTGCTTCATCAGGTTGTGGTCGAAGATGAAGAAGTAGCTGATGGCTCCCAGGCCCAGGTACAGGACTGTGGCCCCGAGGTTGGTCAGCACCAACAGGCTGATAATTTGCCGCAGGGCCCCGTCCTCGGGCCACGATGCAGGGTACACATACGGTGTGAGGACGTAATAGTCGGCAACATTCAGCACAAGATCCATGGTCAAATCTGTAAAGTATGGAAAAGAGACAGAGAGCACACATTATATAAACGTTGACAGGAACACTGAATTTCCCAGAAGCCCTATTGTTTGCCTTCATCTCTTGTGTGGATCCTTTCAGAAATGTTTTCGTTAACACTTTGCCAAACTGTTTGTTTATGCTTTTATAAGCTGTATTAACCATTAATAAATTCTGTAAAACACACTATACTGTACATTATGATACAAGCAGTGTTTAATATGTGTTTAATTAAGTCATGGTATCTGGAAAATATCCAGCTGTTAATGTAGGCTGGGTGATATGGAGAAAATCAAATATCATGATATTTTTGACCAAATACCTCAATATCGATTTTGTGATGATAAGTGGATTAAGGCAAATTATAGAACTGATAGAACAGTCTGGTAAGTTCAGAAAATGAAATCAATGTACTGTATGGATCCTTTAAAACCAGCAAAAGACAACACGTATGCCATATATTACAATATCCAAAATTTAAGATGATATCTTGTCTCATATCACGGTGTTGATATATTGGGCAGCCTTATGTTAATGAATGAGTGACAGTATAATATAACACAGTTGAACTATTATAAAATGTGTCTTCAACTGAGCAAACTCCATCTGCTGATGAAAACAACGAGGCTGAAAGCTCTCGAGTTAAGACGAAAAACAAAATACATGTCTTAATTAGATTTGAACACATTTGTAAATAGTTTCAAACCTGCCTGTTAAAGATTTATCTGGCAATTTATAAATAATGAATATACATATGTATGTATGTATGTATGTATGTATGTATGTATGTGTCATGGAGATGAGAAATTATTAACAATGTTAACAGATGTTTTTTTTTTCCTTTAAGCAAAAGTATAAATTAACAATTAGCTGAATAAACTATGGACAAAACTGTAAAAATCTTGTCTTATTATTAAATGCAATAATGCAATCAATTGAATTGGCTGTGTTGCTGGTAATGTTCAATAGCTGTTACACACACACACACACACACACACACACACACACACACACACACACACACACACAAAGTTTGGTAACACTTTATAACAATGACCAGTAAATGTACAAGCCTTTAGTTAATAACTAATCACCAACAAAACATTTAGAAATGTTCGTAAATGATTAATAAGTGCTATGTGAACATATTACATTTACAAATCATACACACGCCATTTACAAATGTCTCTGCATCCCCCTAATCTAAAGAGTAAATTATTCTGGAGGGTGGGGGGTTCAAGTCCAGATGGGACCATGTTACATAGCGTGGGCTCGACTGGTAGCTGGAGAGGTGCCCTCGAGCAAGGCATTGAACTCCCAACTGCTTGGAGCACAGCCTGTGACAGACCTGTCACTCTGGCATCTCTCCCATGCATGTGGGCATAGTTATTTATTTATTTAGAGTAGGGGCAGCGCATATTAATGAACATTTGAATGTAAATATGCCAGATTGTAGCCAGCGGCTAGTTTACATCTGTTGTCCCGAGGCAGGTTGATGGAGTTCAATGCCTTGCTCAAGGACACCGCTCCAGCTACCAGTCTGCACTCCGTAACATGGTCTGGACTTTATAAATGTGTGTTGATAATTAATTCATTATTAACTAAAGGCTTACAATAAATGACTTATGAATGATCATTACTATAAAGTGTTACCCAAAGTTTTCACATACTACTGCAAACATTACATTCTGTCTTAATCCAAATACTTTTTATACAGAAGAGTTGCGACACTTTCCTTTAACAACTGTGGAGTTTTGTCTAATACAAGAAGCCACTGCAGTAATAGTGAGTGGCTGTATGTGTATTAGAAGAATTGTTTTGTGTAGCCTGTTTCTAAGTTATTGTGCTGATGGACCCTGCACTGGACTTCTGGATCTGATCTCTGGAAGGGGGCCATAGATCTTGACTCCACCACAATTGAATCACAATGGATTTAATTTATGCTGTTACAAAAAAAAGAAGCTAAATCAACCATGAAGTGACACAAATGCACATTAATATATACAGAATGAACCATGATGTATTTCATGTTGTCATGTTGTGGTATATAATGTATTTATGTACCTATGGATTTATGTGAGGCTGTGTAGCCTACAGACTAAGGCAACACATTTCCTAAATTTCCAAATTATCTATCTATCTATCTATCTATCAGGACTACTCGGACATGTTGTGGAGCAGCTAATTTGAAAACCAAAAAAAAGAAATATAGAAATTGTAATTTGATAGCCTATATCAGCTGTAACACCTGAACACAGACGTTTTATATTTTTCACAATACTGTTTTAGTCTTGTGTAGACCTATATTTGCACTCTTTATATCTGCACTCTTCCAACTTTGCATTGCAACTGCTGCACAGCAATTACCCTCGGGATAAATAATGTTTTTTTTAAATCTCTTATCTAAAATGAAAATGTTTTTAATATGGCTTTGTGGCCAACATAGTCACGTGCAGGCATTGATTAAAAGATATCGGATGTAACACCTGAACGCAGGCGTTTAAACAGGTAGCTAAAAGTAATGGATAAACAGTTAACATAGTTAGGTAAAAGTAAAAGGGTTGAAACATTCAGCTTCACTTCAAGTAGGCGTAGGCAGTAGGTAGTTGACAGTGTAATTGTATGAAAATATTAACAATGCCCACTTTTATAGAATGAATGGCGATATACAATGGGAATTGATGAAGGGATAGCCTACCTCAGACCAAAAAGGTTGGGGACCAGATGTCACATAACATACCTGACCGACCGTTACAACTTCACGAAAAGGTTAATATAAATAATAGAATATGCATTTAACACACACCAAAGGCTGCGTTACATGGTTGTATTAGCGAATAAGTGAGCTGCGCTGCCATATTGCTAATATAAAGTTATATCTATAATTTTAAATAGTACTGTACCTTGTGTAGGTTGCTCGTATTCCGGATACAACAGTGGAGGGATGTGCGCTAAAGGTGAGCGACTGACCAATCAGCACTGAGTTACCCATTACGTCATACAAACTGCAGCCAATGAGCGCGTGGTTTCTCATCACGGCAGGCTTGTCATGATATCCGATTGGCCAATTGCAGGATCTGCTCATGGTGCTACAGAAACAGGTCTGCCACAACGCCCCCAGATTGTTACACAAACCTTTAGTTGATGCTCCATAATGCTTAAATTAAATGCATCTGCACATTGTATAGCCTGTATAAAGACACATACAGTCTATGGTGGAAGAAGTATTCAGATCTTTTACTTAAGTAAAAATAGCAATGCCACAATGTAGGCCTAAAAATACAAGTAAAAGTAAAGTCCTGCATTCAAAATTGTAGGCTACTCGAGTAAAAGTACAAAAGTATTCATCGTTTAATCGTTTAACTCAATTAATCGTTTGGTCAATAAAATGTCAGAAAGTAGTAAAAAATGTCCATCCCAGTTTATTTATTTAAATTTATTTAAATGTCTGGTTTTGTCCAAAACCCAAAGATATTCACATTAATATGATATATAAACTGAACATCTCCATATTTGAGAGGCTAAAAACAGCATTTTCTGCCATTTTTTCATGATGCTTATTTTTCTGTCGATCAACTAATCCTTGCAGCTCTATTTAATTACTTTATATACTGCTTGGTAGCTTAATCGACAATAATATAGCATAGTTGATATGCTGATTATTTTGTATTAATAACCTAAATCTGCAAAGTAACTAAAGCTGTTGAACAAATGCAGTGGAGTAAAAAAGTAGGCCTACAATATTTGCCTCCAAAATGTAGTGGAGTAGAAGTATGAAGTAGCATAAAATGGAAATGTAAAGTACAAGTACCTCAAAACTGTACAGTACTTGAGTAAATGTAGGCTACTTTGTTACATTCCACCACTGTCTATGGGTGGGACCAGCTACAACCAGGCACAGATGCACTCCATTCCTGTAACCAAACGTACAAATTTAAAGTTGTCTCCTTATTACCCAAACGTATACGCCACAAGGAAAAAAAAACTCCAGGTCACATTAAGCTTCACTCTTCAATTCAGCATCTTCCAATAGACCAACATTGTTTTTGTTTTTTACTTGTTTACTTGTTTTTGCACACCCAATTTTGCTCTGCATGTCTGTAGGCAGAGCAAAGTAATCTTATTATAATTTCTTATTCAAAAACTGAGATGTCGAATTTCCCAGAACAGGCTTCTTAATAGAAGACGCAATAAATAGTTATGCGAGTTGTGTATTTTAGCAAACTAGCAAGGAAAAATTATTTATTATATTATGTTTGGCATACATGTAAGCCCTACACCTCTAGACGTTTGACACAGCACATATTTATTATTTTAAAGTAGTTATTTGCATCTTCAAAATTAAATGGTTTGGTTTTAATGGCAGAGATGACAAATTGTTTCCATTCTGCTGTGAGACTTACACTCATCATCCAGCCACAAGGTGTCGCCAGTGCTCCAAGGTAGGAGTAGCCTTAACCTTTGATACACTGCACTGTATAATAGTTGACTACAGACATGAATATTATAGTCATACCTCTGGAGATTTGCTCATAAAAAAAATTATATTAGACACACCATAATCTCCTATATTACGCTACAGGAATATTACAGCATTGGAAAGGTTAGCCCTCCATAAACCAATTTTATTTCTTTTATTTTCATAAGGCTTATACGATTGATTTGATAGTAATATGTCAGCTCAATTCCAATGTAAGGAGAATCATTTGTGCATAGCCAGAATGTACTCTCTCTTTGTCCAGTAGGCATCTGTACATTTCATTGATACACCACTATCACAATTATTTGGCCCTTGGATGGGATTTTTGTGGATCTTTCTTTACTGTTCTTTTTTTTTATCCAGTTGTTTTCCCCCCTCTCTTTTCATTCTTTACTGTTAAATAGAAGCCATTATCAATTTTCTTTCTGATCAATTTTCATTATGATGTTTCTTTATATTACCACCAGGGACTGCCAAACATTTTAAATTAAACTTCTTCTCCATCCACAGCCCTTAAATTGCCACAAGGCAGCCTTGATAAATGTAAAACCCTGCAATTAAAAATGTTGTGATCTTCTATTCACATTTAGAAGTGATGCCCTAGTTGGGAGCATGGAGGACATCAGGAGGCATTGGTATTATAATTTATCACAATTTTTCCAAGATGCACCTTTAGCCATTTGGGACAGATTTTTATTGGATGGAGAGATCATTCACATGTAAACAAAACTAATGTTGCACAAGTCAGTGACTGTCATTTTTATTATAAACTTATTTACATTAAATGTACATTATTTACACAGACTAGCTCTGAATATCACTTAATAGTCTTTAACTGTTTTTGGCCATTGTAAACAACAGAGTAAAGTATGCAGTAATGTGTGGGCCTACTGCTATAATTAAGAAATATGTCACCTAGTGCAGGCAATGAGAAATACTTTACCCTACATCGATCTGGAATCTTACCTTGAAGAAAAGATTCAAAATTTACATAAAAATAGATTCAACTTCTGTCTCAGTTCAATCGTTCATACAATATTTATTGAATGCTGCAGTCTAATCTTTAAAGGGTCAATTCACCCAAATCACAAAAAACATAAACTCCCTTGCTAGTTGTATCAAGCCATTCAGATACTTTAATTTATGTGTGCCGAAGTTTTGAGATATTCACCTTTGAATAATGTGCTTTCATCCCAATAATATAAAACTGAAGCACTACACTGCCATCATCTAGTTTGGAGAGTTCACATGATATATGACATGATATCACATGATAACGAAACAATCATGGTTGTGGTGGCTGCTGTTTTATTTGTCTCAGAATGTATCTGGTGTTTTCACTGATTCATATTTTATGAGGCCACTGTCTCCAAAGTTTCTTCGCAGATTGCTGACTTTTCCTGCTGGAAATAGAGTTTTGTTATTTGTATTTATTATTTATCATTTATCATTGTTGTCATTGGAGTGATTTTCTGTTAAATTTGAGATGGTTTATGAAGGACAAGGGCTGGGGTGGGTTGGGGCAGAAATTGGGTTTATGGTGAGACATTTGAGGGTGTGTTGTTGTTTACTGTTTCATGTTTGTAGTATGATGGTGTTGAGTCTTTTCTGTGTGTGGACCCCGGTAGCGACTCATGGGGATCTGAATAAACAAATACACAAACTGCTACTGTATCGCTGAAAACTCAACATACAATAAGATGATCACCAAAAGAATGCACTTGCAACCAAAAAACTGAAATTCAGCAAATAGTCAACAATATTTCAGAGATTGAACGTGCTGAACGTTGCATGGATGGGCTACTTTTTCCCCCAACTGCATGCTGGGGCTGCACGATTCTGGTCAAAATGAGAATTACATTCTTTTCCACTCAAAACTGAGAACATGATTTTCTCCCACAATTCTTAGGGACATCAATTTTTAAAGAAAAAATGTTTATTGCAGTCCATATTGTCTTCATGCAGAGAGTACAAGCAATATGATCATCACCATCTTATTTCAATTATTTGTGCAGTCCTGATTCATTAGGTCTTCAGTATAGTATGTTTTTTTTTATCGTCATCGCTATATCAACTTGCGCAATAAACACATTGCGAAAGACTGCGACACATCGCAAAAAACACTCAGGGATCTTTTGAGTTAGTTCAAATAAAATATTAGTAGAAAACTGCATTTTAAATTGTAAATATTATTTTTTTATGGTGCCGTTTGTGTTCAGTTCAATAAAAGAATGTTGTAAATAATTTCCTTTTTTTTATTCAACAAGCAGCTTGTTGTATTTTAGCAGTATACTGAAAGAGCAGAAAGACAGAAATAAGTACACTTTATTATCTGTTTATTTATCGCAAGGAATACCATTATCGCATTATTCAACACCGTTATCAAAGATCGCATATTTTCCTCATATCGTGCACATATTTGGTGGGGGGTTTGGGGGTGCTCCCCCAAGAACATTTTACATTTTCCAATTAAAATGATGCAATTTCACTGGGGGATCTGCGCTGCGACCACGGAGGGAAGCCAAACACCGCCGCTCATCTACGTACAGATCTCACACTGCCATGACACAGAGCTGGCTTTAAATCAGCAAAATATCTCTTTAAAAGTGACCTCCTATTTATATCCAAGTCATGTACACTTACACGGCCACGCCTTTCCATGACCTCTGTGCGGACACTATCTCTGTACCGAGTGGTCATTATCACTCAGTAGGAAAACTCCAGGCAATGTCCTCACAGTGGAGGACATGCTAATACACACACACACACACACACACACACACACACACACACTTTACCGTACTCTGTCTTGTCCCTCTCCGTCCAGCCCTAGGCTCCTCTACGCTGCTCACACAGTCTGATCGAATTAGCCTCGCTTGGCGCCGTTATCTACCGAATTAGCCCATCATTACTTCCCTGGACACCGCTGCTGAATGTTCCTCCCAGGGCTAGCTCACTAACAAGCTGCATGAGATGAGTCATTCATGCCCGTTAGCTGTCGCCATCTTTGTAGTATTACACCGGGTCAACAACTGAAAGATGGGTGTTGTTATTTTATCAGCTTTCCTCTCTTTAACTTCTGAGCTCAGTTCATTGAAAAGGTGTCAGTCTAAGACTGTGCGACTGACTGATGAATCATCTGGGGTTGCTTTCTACGCTACATACATACATATGTGTGTCAAAACACATCCTGTCAACATCTGCCGATGCTAACATGTCTTTAACACGTGTTGGGAGTGACAGGAGACATGTTCCCACCCAATGACACATCCTGAAGGGTGAGCATGACTGGACAATTGGCTGCTTTGTTTGGACAAGAGATTGTGTTATTTTCTGCTGTACAACAGTGGATACTGAGGACCTGTTAATATGAAGCACTTGACTGGCTGCTTGACTTTAAGGCTATGGCTGCAACATGGGTTTAGTCTGAGTATAGCTACTGATAGATTACTCTGTGAAAGTATGAGATTAAGGTAGGTTAAGGTATTGGAGCAGTGTTTTTCATATAGATGTGATAAGAGTGCATCATAGCAGCATAGCATTGTTGCCAAATAGTCCAATCAGAGCCTTGAACCTGTCCAGTCTTTATAAAAGGTAAAATTAAGTCAAAAGTATTGGAGCAGGGTTTTTTGTTCGTCCAACATATATGTATATGAAATAATTTTAAAAAATTGTATCAGCCTAATTGTAGTGAACTGTCGATATGTTCTTCTTTTTAAAGTTGCAGCAGACTTTACACAGTATATTCTATATGTAGCATATAGCTTTTCATTGTGGAAATCGCTCTTTGAGACTGTACATAGGTACAGCGGTGCTTTGAGCTAAATGCTAATGTCACCATGATAACATCCTCACAATGACTGCTGACATGCTGATGCTAATACCATGTTAGGTATTTGTGTTAGCATGCTAATATTTTCTAGCACTTAACACAAAGTACAGCTGAGGCTCATGGGAATGTCATTATGTTTGTCGGTATTTGGTTAAAGTATTTGACCAATTGAACTTTTGACCTGATGGTGGCGCTAGAAGAAAAGTCAGGGGATCACCAAAGTTATTACAAGTCATCCTGAGGGGGACATTAATGTCTACACCAAATTTCATGGCAATCCATCCAAGATTTGTCGAGACATTGCCATCGCTAGAGCCAACATAGTTAAACAGTAAAAAAGGAGTCCAAATTATCATCCAAAATAAGTTGCCCAATCAAATAAGAAGTGGCCCAGTTGTGCTGTAAACCAGTGGTTCTCAAAGTCCGGGGACCCCCAGGGGTCTTGAGGAGATTCCAGGGGGGATCCCTAGAAAAAAGGGGAATCATTTATTTTCACTACAATTCCATCAATAAGTAACACAATGACAGAATGTATGACTATTTTGGCTGTGGGTTTCATCCACTTTCTGTAATAAAACATCTAAAAAGCAAAAATCCTATCAAATGGGGGTCCGTGGTCTAATTTGTAGCAGTTTCGTGGTTGATGAATATAAAAGTCTGGGAAAGAGTCTAGAGCAGTGATTCTCAAAGTGGGATCCAGTAAAAGTTTTCAGTTTCATTCATTTAACTTATCATGATATCATTTTATTTTTTTATTTAATGTTTAACAAAAGTCTTCATAGTTTTGACAAATATATTAATTTTTAAATCTATAGGCTATAGTTAATTACTTTATAATCTAATAAATATATATTCTATATTTTGTAAGGGGTCCTCGGGTGAAAAAAAGTTTGAGAACCTCTGCTGTAAAACCACCCAATCTGGAAACACTGAATACTTGTTGGATACATTTAAGAATAGTAAAGAAAGTATCTTATCAGTAAACTTAGAATTAGTCATACTAAATGTAATTCTTTGTGAGGAGTTACTTTGTCTCTTTGCTTAAAGTCAGAATGATAATGTGGATAAGGGGGCATGAACGGAGTAGAAGAACTCAAACATCTCTCCAGTTACACAATCAGCTCACCCTCTGACACACAGTCTCTTGGCAGTGAGGCTACAGCTCAGCAGAAACACAGCAATCTACAGTTATACTGAAACACTCTTTTAAGCAACATCAGTTACTCCCACTGTGACCGATGCTGTAAGTACAAGCAAACATTTCATCAGTGGTTCTTACTGTGGCGTGTGTTGATCACATGTACGCACACTTTACACAGGGCGGTGGTGGGTGGACACGGAGAGGATTAACTGTGCCATGTCAGAGTGATGTGTTGAGGCCAGTGCCGGACAATTATGTGTAAAGTTAGAAACGTCATAATTTCAGGGGGGGGCTGTTCTGGATGAGAATATGACCCCCTACAGCCAGCGTCCTCCCCGGGGTCTGGAGGGTAATCACAGTCTCAGGCAGCATAAACAAAAATGCTAACAACAGTTTTGGAAAAAATGGTCAAGCTCAGGATCGTCTGCGTACCAAAAAATGTAAAGAATGCAGATAAAGACGAAACGAAATACAAAATGGTCAGACCATGGGATATCATTAGCCACCCCTGCCAGGAAAACTCTATTTATTCCTCCCTTTTTCTTTTAAACCACTCCGCCTATGGCTCCTCCACACACACGCACACACACACGCACACACACACACGCACGCACACACACACACACACACACACACACACACACA
>JAOVVB010123683.1:0-26649 GCA_028570985.1 Heterobranchus longifilis | reverse complement strand
CTTCCATGGTAACAACACTCCCAGTCCAGTAAAATGTTTATGCCAACTTATAAAGAGTTTATAAGTTGTAACAAATGATTTGATGATGTTAATACATGTAGCCTAGTTATCTTTATGAATCAATTATAAGTCATTGACTTTTGAGTTACCAGGTTGTGAATAATTCATTTTGCTTTGTTTAAAAACGTTTTTCAAAAATGCAGTTTTCACTTTTTTCGATTTAAGGGGGGACCCTTACGTCGAAAAAAGTGAAAACGGCATTTTTGAAAAACGTTTTTAAAAATGCCCTTTTCACTTTTTTTTTAAACATTCCACAAGGTCTGCTGTTGCAAATGTTAATAAGTTCCTAATAAATAGATTTTGTTCCAAGTGTTGTGGAGCCCTTTTCCAGCAATCTTCCTGATTAATTAGAGTCAAAACAAGTGTCATGCTGCAGCATGATTTTCACAATCTGGCAACCCAAAATTAGTTCTTATTAATCTCTTATAACTGGTCTGTAAAGCCTTAGCAAATGATTAGCCATTAGTTACAAGTTATAAATCATTGATAAAATAGTCTCAATTGATGGATTTGATATTAACAGTTTTACATTCTTCAAAACCTGACTGTTTGCAACAGAATTAAAATGCATCTGTGGCAGTAAAGTAGCAGCTGGTGTATTGATGGACACCAAATCAGAAATTAAGTATAAAAATACACCATTTGAAATTTCTTCGCAGACCTGAAGGAACATTTCTTCTGATTGGTATTACATCCACCCTGCAGCCTTGCAGGGTGCTGCTAATCCTCTCATGGCCATTGAGGCATTCTGAGTTTCTCACGAGGAAAAACAGTGAAGTAAGTAAATGTATTCTTCTAAGGTGTCGTGGATTGCAGAAGTAATCAACCACTTTTATTAAATGTGTTAAAAATACATACGAACTTCTGGCTGGTGGAGTGGATAAATATACCAGTGGTGGTAATTTTTCGGTTCAGTTCGAGGCTTTGTGCAAACAGAAATAACCAGTTTAAAAAAAGGTAAAATCACACTCATGAATGTGATTTAATCTACTTACACTTTCCTTGTATGAACTTGGATATGTAGCCCTCCCAGGGTCCTGGCTCCGGCTGTGTCTGATTCATACATTCAAAGTGGTAGTAGCTCACCAAGCTGTCTTTGGCATTGCGTGCCATGTAGATAACCTTTACGATCAGGAGGGACATACAAAAAGGGATTTACAACAGCAGTGGAGAGTATAGATATTGTTAACCTCTCACTCAGCACAGTTACGTACATTGCATCGTGAAACTTTTATCCATCAACATGCATTCATGTTCAATGTGAAGCAATAAAATTCACTGCAGGATTTTGCTCTCAGTTGCATCTGATAGTTTGAGTCTTACCTTGCACTTGTTTTCCCAAAATCCAGGAGGCACCAACTGAAAAGGAAGATGGGTCTTGATGAGTCTTGGAGGATCCATTTTCTTCAGAAGATCAAGACCTGAAACAGAAGTTAAGGTATGTGTGAAAGAGTTGAAGCACACCATAATATCCATAATATCTCAGATTCCATGTTATGCTTTTATTATGTAAGTCCCACTCTGATACACAGAGATGGATAAATATCCCACAGTTGCTTTATGACTGTGGGACTAAATGACTAATGACCCGTAGGCATGCCATTTCTAGTAAAATAACTCCAGCTGCACGCTGTCCAGCACCAAAGGGCAAAGAGACAAAATTAGCAACTAGCTAACATAGTCAAGCATCTAACAAGGTAAGTAACCAACTCAGGAGGTGGTGGAAACCAAAGTGTTTGTTCTTCAGGTGGTCAGAAACACGACTCCAAATGAATGCTAAAGTTGCTCCATATCTGAAGACTGTGTAAGTAGGCCATTGTTGTTAGCAAGTCACCCTTTACAAGTCTTCAATCATTTCAACACAGTTAGAGGCAGTATGGGTAATGCTCAACTTGGCTAAATCTTAGCCAAATCAGGTTTCACCAGTACCAGTATGGCAAAATTACAATTTCTACTGGACCACTTCAGTGACACTGACACTGTGAAAAGTTTAGTCGAGGAAACTAAAAGCCAGAAGTCAAAATTTGACTGTAAAAGCGTTCATACAAGGCCGGGGGGTTCTTCCTGAGGTCCTGTCTTCAGCAGCTCCTCTCTCAGCTGCTTTTGGTCCTTTGTCAAACATTCACCAATTTGCTTTTGTAGACCCTAAATTCCAATTCTCTGCAAATCAGGGCCACCCCCCTGTGACCTTTAAGTTAGTGAACCTGTCGAAACCATGGGCCAGCCCGAGAATCCTGCACTATAACCGCCTCAACAGGTGAATGCAACTTCTTCATCCTCCCACAATGGGGAGGAGCTCCTGGTGAAGGCCAGCACCACCACAGCCCCGGTGGTTCCACCATTAATTGGTTTGGCCTTTGCCCCAAGGGGCCAGGAGCAAGCCCAATCAGCCTCTAGTCCGGGTGGTGGCATGGGCCTGCCAGAACCTCCCCATCGGGCTTCAACCAATTCAGCTCCACCTCCTCCCCCGCCATCTCTTTTGGGCTCACCTGTCTATGTTCTAGTTGTGTCAGTGGGCCATGGACCGGCCCCATTGCCTGCTCGATTTAGTTTCCTGCCTGGACGTTTTGCTGACTATTTGTTGACATGATGTGTTTGGTTTGCATTTCATTCTCTGGCTTCAGTTCATGTTATGGTTTCAGAAGTTATTCATTCTTACTGTTCGAAAGAAATGAGGGCATTTCTTTGTGGGTGGGTGAGTAACGTAAGACTGCAAATGGGAAATCATATTTTGATCTTGGTGGCTTACCATAGTTGGGGACTTGAGAAGGAAAAATAGAAGGTGTAGAAGAAGAGTGAAAACGGAAGATTAGCGGTACAAATAGGCTAACACGTGTGAACTGAGAAGTTACTAAGCTACATTAAAGTTACATAAAAGCTTACATTCACATCCTGTGGTATTCTGTACAGTTGTGCAACAGAAGAGGAGTGAACAGCTCAATTTTTCAAATATTTCAAACTCACAAGATAGTCCATAGAATAAAATAAATAAATTAAGAGATTAAGATTAAGATTTAAGATATACATTTGGGTAAATGGATATACTGAAAGTGTTGTACACTGACCACACAGGTCCACTGCTTTACTATCGGCATTTTTTCAAAATACACGATCATTTTTGTGCCTGCTTTCACTGTAACACTGATACCTTATAACTCTAGAGTCCAGACACAGAACATCAGGAAAGCATATACAGAAAAATGACTATATAATAACCTCTTCAGTTAATAACTGCTTTGACTCATTTCTCATGGAGAAATGGAGGGAAATGTCTGTAAGTAAGAATAACAGTGCATGAGTCTTACTTTTGTCTTTCAGTTAGGTCTGTGTTTAAAAGTTTGATGAGTACAGGCCCAATTATCTAAAATGGAAAAAAAAAAAGGTAGCACAATTTTAATTAAAATGGGGCTCACCTTAAACATGAGAGGGAACAAAGCCAAAGAATCCAAATGCAATTCTTTTATTGTCTGGTGTAGATCTCAAGGAACGTTTTGTTCACCTCTGCTTGGCATTCACTGCAGTCTGCAGCCTTGCACGGTGCTGCTAATCTCCTCTCGGCCACTGAGGCATACTAAGTATCTCATGAGGAAAAACAATGAGGTCAAGAAATCAACTTTTTTATCCACAGTGCCATGGATCCCAAAAGTTGCCTATCTTTTTAGTAATAATATGTTTGATTGAAGGTAAAATAACTCAGGAATGTGATTTAATCTGCATCCGATTCATACAATTAAGTAGTAGTAGTAGTAGTAGCTGCTCACCAGGTTGTCTTTGGCATCTATTAGCCTTTACACACTATCAGGTGGAAGAGATGAAGGCAGGATTTACACAAACGATACAGAGAACAGTTGACATATTTGTTGTTGGCATTGTTCTGTGAAACTTCATTACTGTCAATTCTTCAGAAGATTAAGACATAAGACAAGTCAGAGACCACTGAGGTTGTACACTGACCACACAGGGCCACTGCTTTACCATCAACGTTTTTCAAAGTACACTATCATGTGTGCCTGCTTCCACTGTGACACTGATACCTTATCAGAAAAGCATATACAGAAAAACGACTATATAATAACCTCTTGAGTAAATAACTGGTTTGACTCAATTCTTATGGAGAAGTTGCTAAACTTGTAAGTCAGGCATTTTGGTGTTGAAGGAAATATTAAGAAGCACAAAATATCTTAGGAGTTTTAGCAAAAGCTAGTGGATATAGCATTGCATTTTGATTTCGCTGGGGGGAATGGGAGTGAAGTAGAAACAACTGAACTCAAAGCCAAATTTAAAATCCATATATTTTTGGAATACTGTACAGTCCAAAAGGCAGTAAATGCAGTGACATATAGGCTAGTCTATGCAGTGGTGGAAAGCACCTAAATATATAGGCTACATTTAGGCTACTCAAGAATTGTACTTAAGTACAATTTGGAGGTACTTGTACTTTACTTGAGTATTTCCATTTTATGCAACTTTATACTTCTACTCCACTTCATTTTGTAAGTCAATTTTGTACTTTTTTATTATTATTATTATTTTATACTCCACTACATTTATTTGACAACATTAGTGAGGCTGATAGTTACTTTGCAGATTCAGATTATTAGAAAATATAAATCAACTAATAAATTATGATGTAGTCCCATTATTATGGATCAAAGTACTTGAAATTAGCTCCACCTTTACCAGCTGCACACATTAATGCATCATTAATCATAATCCAGTGACATTTAATGTATATTGTTCTGAAGAGTGCCACTCTGTATAATGAGTAGGCTACTTACATTTGGTATCCTATATGCCTATATTTTGATGCTAATTAATACGTATGTACTTTTACTAGCCTACGACTTTGATTTATTTTTACACCGTGATATTGCTACTTTTAAAATACCTTAGCAGTTCTTCCACCACCGCATGAATGTAAGCTTTAACCACAGACTTCTGCTGAATGATTATATGATGATTATATATTTCTTCTCTTTTATAAGTTTTACGGTAGCAGTATTATCTTAGAAACGGAAGTCGCCGTGACAACTTCCTTGGTAACAAGAAGCTTCCTCTTCTTCTGTCTAGCTAGCATGCATGCTAGCATGTTTAGCTAAATGCATCCATGGAAAGCGTCTTCTGGATTGCTTAATTATTATTTAACGTTGTTTTATTATATTGTTACAATTCGTGGGTGTGAAGTTATAACGAGCGACGTAATTAGGAGAAATAATTCCAGCTAACTGTAAAGTTAGCATTGTCTTAGCTAGCTATTTTATAAGCTAACCAGACTTTACTGTTGACTGCACCATGTCTCTTTGACGAAATGAGTTCGCGCCAGTGGTGTCGTACAGTTCAGATATTTATCGTCTTGTGTGGACGTTTGGGTCACGCAGCCACAGAATCGGGGGTCACGTCAGCCGTCACTACCAGCCCTATCAATGGGGAGCCCTTCAGCTCAGCAACCCCTGCTCCGGGCGGCACATCACCCGCGGACTTCCCCGGTGTGGGCACCACTGAGGCGGTCACCCCGGAGGTCTCCACTCTGGAGATGACAACCAGCACTACTCTGACTGAAGCTCCCACTGTGGTCACTGAAGCTCCCCCTGCAACCACCGTCCAACCCCTGGTGACTTCAGAGGGTAACTCACTCCTGCCTCTTGCACTTCACTTCCACTCCTTGTGTTAATGCTTTGATAAACAGGTGCTACATCAAACTGTCTCCCACTGTTTGTGCAAGCTAGACCTAATTTAACTTTGTAGATCTATGGCTGCCTAACCCTATCATCTGTTTTAGGTGCCCCTTGGTAGTTCGAGCCACAGTGCTTTTTATTTGTCTATAAACAATCTTGAATTTCTCAGGTTTAAAATACTTTGCCCTTTTCTCTGTTGTGCACTGACAGTTGCCTGCTGCAGGGGATCCAAAAAAAATTCAGCTCAAGACTCAAAAGAAAAATATGGTGTCTCCCCAAACTTACAAAAATACATCATGAATTGCCATGACATCTTCATTCATAATCAACCATGAATTTAAAATGTATATGAAATATATTTATTTCATTATAAAAGTACATCACAGCAATAATTAGGTTAAATTCACACTGAACAGACCAGCATAGCAAAAAGAAAAAAAGAATGCACTTCTATTTTAATTAGGATAATTAATTAATATAACCATAGCATTGTTATGCTTTTCACTCTGCCGATTGGTGATCCAATAAAAACTTTGGGAAACACTGGCCTACTGTAATAGCTGCGGAACTTTGGAAACTATTGATTAACTATATCTCAGATCCTAATGGAAGACTCTTAATTAGATACTAATTAAATACTAGTATTGATTAAAGTGTACCATTTTGGTTTCAACTCAACATCTTGGCTATTTCCAAGTCATTTCCAATACGATCAGTGGTCACAATTATTGTTGAATTCACTTTTTACAACTATAGTATATCAACTCAATAACAAATCATTTGACTGACAGTGTATCCACTGTCTTCAGATGTACTCTTGTCAAACCGGTGTACCTCCTAACCTTCTGTAATGTTACACAATAGTGAAGTCGTCCTCACTAACACAAGTCTTTTCTGTTATTACCCAGGTTGTCTCTGTGATTTAACCCCTGATTTCTGTGACATCGGATGCTGTTGTGACACAGTTGATTGTGGTATTGCGAACCTGAGTACCGTCTTCACCGGATGTCCACAGAAAGCCATGTAAGTCTTCTGCACATGCTCTAAAGTTCTAGCACATAAAGGGCACATGTTTAACATTTAAAAGAGTATTTTTTTTTATTTTACAGATCAGGAGTTTGCATTGAGAAGTGGCTGATGTTCAGGGCTAACGTGGATTCGTCTCTTGTCACTGTGACTGAGTCCTTGTTTTGTGTCCGGTCTGAAGGTACGTAGATGTAATAAGAATATGTTAATTTGAGATTAATTGACAATCATCAGTGCTGTCACCAAGGGGAATCACTGATTATGTTACAGCTCATTTCACAAGAGTGTATCCATAAGTAACATATTAGTAGCCCCCACTAATGCTGTTAAATATCTGCATCTCCCAACAGATAATTCACCACAGTCCCTCCCAGCTCTACCTCAGTATCCAGCTTTAGGGGACTCGTACCATTTCTCACCTCCAGCACCTACAAGCAGCAGCCACAGCAGAGATTTCTACAGGGTAAACACATATGATGTGCTTCTGAAATATTGTATCTAAAGTATTAAAAGTAATACACGTTTGGACAGTACCCAAAACTGAATCGGAGAGTGTATCTTTAATAAGTGAAATGCACAAAAGACTCTTCATATTTCTAGGTCGATGATGTCATCCAGACATATTTCTCCAGCTCGTCCGTGCGGGGTGTCCTTCGTCAGCCGTCTCCAGGAGCTGCTGCTTCTTTCTGTATCAACCGCAACCCTGCAAGTAAGTTCATACCAGTTAAAAAATATGTTAAACTGTTGAGTATCCCAGTCTAGCAGAGTTTCCCCCACACATTTTCAAATCCAGACCTGCCATTTAGTTTAGTGTGAGGGACTTCCTCCTGTCAGAATGAGCAGTCTTTCTCATCTCACTTCTCAGTGCACCAGTAACAGCAAACTTACATAAAATCCTATTTTGTCATAAGACCCCTTTATATCCTATCTATCTAAATCTGAAGGATTTCCAACAGTCAAGTCAAGTATCTTTATTATCATTGCATAAAACAATTAAACCACAGAGCATCTCCCTGAGCACGTAAAAAAGATAAAAGAAAAAAATAGAAAAAGTGCTAAAGTGCATATCGAAATACAATTAAAAGATATTGCACAATAAAATATATCACACAGTTACCCTGAAGTCCCTGAAGTACTCTCACTGCAGTTGATAGTAACTGCTTCCCAAATGATAATCAAGCTCAAACTGAATCTGCAGGCATTTGTTGTTATATTTGTGCCTGTGTTTTTATAAAACTGTACAATTTGCTTAAACAGTCATTGCATTGCACAGAGAAGCAGCATTTAGTTTTTATGCTCCACATATGTGGAACAAACTCCCAGAAAACTGCAGGTCCGCTCAGACTCTCAGCTCTTTAAAATCAAGGCTGAAGACTTTTCTGTTTGACGCTGCCTTTAATTAAATCAAATAAGCATTAATCTCTCACACTGCACTGTAACTTTTATTCTTGTATTTTATCTATCTCAGCTTGTTTTGTATTTTCCATTCTTTTTAATGACTGTTTTTCAGCTGTTTTTAAATGATTGTTGTCAACTGTTTTTAAAATGTCCTTTTAATGCTTTAAGCATTTTGATTTACTTTGTTGCTGAAATGTGCTATATAAATAAACTTGCCTTGCTATACTGTAGTATGTTGTGCCTGTATATCACAATATTCACCATCCTAAAACCCTTCTGTTTTCCTCGGTTGCAGAGTTCTTGAGGTCCGTGTCTCTGTCTTGTACTCGCATGTTGACTCCTCAGTCATGCACCACAGACCCAAATTTCAACGCCCGCTCCTACTTCTCTGACCTGAGCCTGATCAAGGTCAGCACGTTTGCATGCTGCACTAAATGCTTTTATACAAACAATCGCTGGTGAGAATCTCACAGCAGATATAGACTAACATCAGTATTTCTTTTATTACAGATTCCAATACTCGAGACGGCACAAGTGTCAGACTTTCTGGTAAGTTACTGACTGTACATACAGCTCATACAGCTCATACAGCCATACGTGACATTAGCAGGAACACTTTCATTTTGCACTTCACATGCATCAACTAGCATTTGTTTTTTTTCCCCATGTGTCATAAGGCACAAGTACAAACACAAAACTAGATGTTTTCAGGTGCTGATTCATCCTCTCACATTTTTGCACAAAGATAGTGGAATCAGCAGAGAGATAGCAACACATGAGATCATCATTTGTTGTCAGAAATGGTGACCCACACTCTACCTTTGTAATAAATGAGGCAAACACCAAACTAAATGTTACTAGGTGCGGATTTATCCTCACATTTATTTGCACAAAGTTATTCATGGGGTTTTTTTCTATAAATATTGCGATAATATTGTTAGTGTGAATACTTTTGGCCACAATAATTGTGTAGTGAAAATCTGATATTGTGACAGTCCTACTTAGAATAAAACAATATGAAAGTATTTTTATGAACAAAAGGGGGGCCCTGCAGAAAAAAACGTTTGGAACCACTGCCTTATACTGTATCTGCAAAAAAAATGAATCTGTAGCATCAATAATGAACTTACTGATGTCGTCAACTAATAAGTATGGCCCCTTTTAGAGTGTGTTTTCAGCCTGTAAAGCAACGGTATGTGTATTAAAAGTACATCTTTGGCAACACTAAGAGTTAATGCCATGTAAAGACGTAGGCGCTGTACTAACGCTTGTTTCAGATCCCAGTTACTTCCCTGGCTGACTGGCCGCCACCCAGTGAACAAAACAACTCCTGCCTCAATGTGGTGAAAAATGTGAGTAGATGAAAATGTGTGATTTCCCCCCACACAATTGTTTCCTAAATCACAAATTCGTCAAACTCAATTCTCCTTTTCCCGATTCTCCCGTAGGTCGAGTTTGTCGTTAGATACACGGGCAGAGGGGAACTCACGTATGCAACAGTGAACGTAGTCTTAGCTGATGTGGATCCAAATCAGTTGCTGTTGCAGACGCACTCTATACAGTTTCAGGTAGCCTGTTACAGCCACAGACTTCATCACTAAATTAACTATGTATCCAAACACTTACATTTATGCCATTTCTCTCTTCCAGCTGGAAACAGTCGGCCCCACCCCGGGAGGGCCGATCCCTGCTGTCGGACTTAGAGCGGGTTCTCCTGTCATCGGTCGCTTTAAAAGAGAAGTGAAGCCTGTATCCTTTACAAACAGCATCACAAACTTCTCTTTACGTTTCATTTATCCAGCTAGCTTTGGGTCAATCATGCTTCATGGTTCCTTGACAGTGAGTTAGCTGAGCACACTGGGGGTGTCCCCGAGTGGGGAGTGTTCCTCTGACCCCCGCAGACGAGCACCCGTCCTCTTTACACACAACACCGTCACTGGCTGCACATTCAGGTGAGTGCACTAATTTGATTTGCCTCTATCATCTCGTTTCAACTGATGTTTCTTACATGCAGGGTTGAGCATGGAAAAGTATGGAATTTGATTTTAGGAATTTCCAGGTCTGGATAAGTATGGAAAAGAGAGTATTTGTGTTTCCAGACTATTGCCCCTATTCTGTTTTCGAAAATATAAAAATCCTGAATTTCTAAAAATAATTAATTAAATACAAGTAGAGTGTTTTTCATGGCATTTGGAGACAAAATGTCTACCACTGTGTGATGGTACGTGTCCACAGGGATCGTCATTTCCACGATTCCCATTCATTGTCTATGTAAACAGCCGAGCAATGCATTCTGGTAGCGTCACAGCGAGTTTCGAAAGATGGGGCGTTGCATTGCCGGCTCCTCATTTAAATAAGGTTGAGGTCTAGGCTACATTATGCAAATCAGGGGCATCCAGCACCACTCGTCGCCTTTCTGAAACTGACAAAAATCTTTTAAACAAACCGGCTTATTTCTCGCCTCAAATGTTTTCAGATATTTTTCGGTGAACTGTTTTCGTAATATAAGAGAAAGTTGCCAAATGAGCCGCCATGTTGCTCCGGTTTGAAATCCGGGAGCAGACGGCGCATGAGTGAAAGCTTTCGTCCAATCAGGTGCAGCAAAGTGTTTGTGCGGGTGTAGGAGGCGGAGCCTGGATGTTTTCTTTGTTGGTCATTAGTCATGGAAGAGAAACTGACAACTGCTGTGTCAGGATACAGACACGCACATCAAGCATCCAACGCTGAGAATCGGCGCAATCCCTCACGTCTAAAAACGCAGCTGTGGACACGTACTATGAGAGAGCGGGGCCAGATAATAATCATAGCTATTTGTACTAAGACCTCAAATATGGTCTGACAAATCTACTGAGAAGTCTGGAAATTTGAACCTGGAAAAGTATGGAATTTTAAAATAGAAAATGTGTAGGAATCCTGTGCATGAAGAGTATTGGTGGAGTTTCTGAAAATGAATCCCAGTATTAAAGATTATAATGACGCAATAGTGAGTTTCTTTCAATCTTCTATGTGTCATTTCCCTCTCTCTCCATGTACTGTTTAGTTCTCCATCCAGTGACTGTTCAGAGCTGCGTTCCCAGATTTACGGGATCTTGCAGGGACTTGATACTCCGGATGTGGTCGCCATGAACTTGGGGTCCCAAACAGACTGGACGAGAGTCATCACCCAGGAGTGTCCCGTCAGCCTGCAGGTACTGCTGAATCAGGAATTAAAGTATCATAGGGACATTTTTTTGGCTTTTTCATTTTTCAATCATTTTGGCAGTGTTAATGCATATGTATACATTTTGGCAAGGGTGTGATGTTTTTTTTTCCACTTCAGCACCTATACTAAGTCTATAATAATCTGTAGCCAAAATACAGACTCTATAATTCTATACTCTTAATAAGTATCCTTTTAAGCATAAATATGTCTCCATTGAAACCACAATTTTTGATCCCATGGCCATTACAGCATAAAAAAAAAAAAATTCTCATGTTTTCCCTATAGGGCAAACACATGCTATTTTCCTGGTTTCCACTCGGGTTATTGCTGCTGTATTAAGGAGCACTGCAGTGTTTGATCCAATGCATCAAAGTCAATGTTGTTGCTAATCATTGCCATGCGTATCCCAGACTGTGAAAAAAAATCCTAGCATTTAGTATACAGAAAATAACTAGTTGTTGTTGTTTTTTCATTAAAAAACCTGTGCTGTGCTTTGCCTCTGCGCTCTATGTCGAGTTTTTTTCTCTCATCATGTGAAAGAAGCTTAAGGACATCAGAGCAGCTTTTTCAAAGGGATGCACAAGGGTTAATAGTTTAATAACTTTGAGTGTTTGCCTGTGGTTTGAATCTATAACCTTGTGTTCCTTGTATTTACACTCATGTATTTTGTTCCCCCTCTCAGGAAACATGTGAATCAGGCTGCGTCCTCCCCAACTCTCTCTCTATCCGAGTACTGTGGGCCCGCCAGGGTCTCTTAGACCTTCCCCAGAACTACATCCTGGGGGCCAAATACCTTTTCCAGTGTCAAAATGTCAAGGTAGGCACATATACTCTCTCACTGTGAGGCCAGCATAAAAAAAATCGTCTTTTCTGTGCAACACACAAATACTCTCCTCCCGTGTTTTTTTTCCCAGTGTCCTACATCGTCCCCTATCGCTCTAACCACAGAGGTGACGTTTGTCGACACTACCGTTTACCCAGAACCCCCCAGGGGCTCGCCTCAGTCTAACTGGAGGTTTCCATTTGGTTTCTTCACTAGAGGCGCTGCTGAGCTGGACGGACACGTCATTAACAGCAGTGACGCAGAGAAGGTCACATGGAGTTTAATGGTGTTCACAGTGATGTTACTAACAGGATTAGAATTGTTCACTATGTAGTCGGGTAGCTAACAGATAACAGTGAGGGAGCTTTCAAAGTTTTGAGGGCTTCTTATCTTGAGGAAATAGTTGTAAATGAAAGACTGTCATTTTATTTTGTTATGCTTTTTTTTTTTTTTTTTACAATACAAAAAGGTATCGATCTAAAGTCAAACATATACAAATACCTTAATTTATTCTTTTGTACATTTTCAGGAATACATGCATTTTTTACAAGACATATTACGAGTCATCTCATCATTTCACTGAGGTAAAGATGCGTTTCTTGCACACAGCTCCTGTTCTCTCTCCTCCTTTTGGTCCGGTTGGTTTCTGTGCGTTTTTCTCTCCTTTTGCCCCGCATGGTGTACGTAGTTGAGGAGATGGACGATTGCAGCTGGAGTTATACCCTGTAAACGTGTAGCAGCACCCAGCTGCAGGAGAAAGCATGGTATTAGCTGCATGTTATTTTGTTACCTCTGCCAAGGAGGTTCTGTTTTCGGTTCTGTTTGTTTGTTTGTCAGCAGGATTGCGGAAAAACTACTGGCTCGATTCACATGAAACTTGGTGGAAGGATGTAGCATGAGCGAAGGAAGATCCCAGTACATTTTGGAGCAGAACAGGGTGGATACACAAATTACTTTTCACTTTTGTTAACATTGCGACAATGCTCTTCTAGTTTTTTATGTAAAATTACATTTTTAGGGATGCACCGATTATGAAATTCTGAGCCGACACTGATGTTTAAAATAACAATTTGATCGATAGCCGATACCGATATTTTTATGTTGTTATTTATTCCCCTCTTTTTTCCAGGGAAGAAACAAATAAATTATTCATTATTAAAAATAAATGAACTGTTTTAAAAGTCATTGAATATTTAACTACGCTATCTTTGAATGACCACACATTAAATCATACAAGCAACTTTTAATATAACCCTCTTTCACATGAAAAATATTATTTTTTTCTTTTTAACCAGGGCAAAATTGATGCAACACAACAGATAAATATCGGCCACTGCCATTGGTGAATGTCATCTTATTTGCCGATTGCAGTCAAAAAGGCGAATATCGACCGATATGATGTTCAGCCGATATATCGGTGCATCCCTATTTAATTTAGCCAAGAGTCGTCCATTTTCTGATCTTTAAAAATATAAAAAAGAACAAAAAATATAAGTAAACAATACGCTATACTCACAGTCATGGGTCGAACTCTGTCCAAAATCTCTCTGACTTCCTGAGACAGAGACACCGGCAGAGAGAAGTAGTCTATGTCCTGCGGGAGAGACATGTTCTCCTCCTTCTGAATTCTCTGAATCTCTTTCTTCTGCAGGATATAGTGAGGCCTGTACACAGCTAAATACCAGGAGACATGTTTTATTGAGAAAGAATGAACGGCGTCATGGTAGCTTGAACACAATATCAAAGCGACATTTTGAAATTCGTTTTTACCCTCTATCTTGAGTCTTTGTGAGAATTCCATGTGAGGTGAAAGGCACTCTGGGAAGGCAGATGCCAACATTTCAAAGGACACGTCGTTGTACTGCAGCACGTCCATACCACTGAAAAAGAAGCCACAGACTTACAGTCTGGACCAAAAATCCACCACTTCTGATTGTATCTTGAGACGAAACGTCAGACATGCTCTGCATTTTTGTCACTCACGTCAGTACGGTGCTCTTGCTCTCGCTCATACGCATGTCGGGCAGCTTTTTTCTCCAGCTGTGAGTGGACAGAGAGAGAGCCTGAAGGGCTGCCAGCGCATCCTCCAGACTGTCCCTCACTCTCACAGCCTCCTGGTAACGCACAGTGGACACACATCCCACCTCCTCGAACCCTGGCAGAGGAGAACGTTTATGAGAGGAGAAAAACTAAAAGACAGGAAGTGGAACAACTCCTGACAATTAAAAGTCCCAGACCCTATGCCTACCTTTCAGAGTGAGGCGGAGGTCAGCGTTGTCCGGCCTCAGAGAGGTTCGAAACTCGGCCCGGCTGGTGAACATGCGGTACGGCTCTGTAACGCCTCGACTCACCAGATCATCAATGAGAACTCCAATATAACTCTCTGTCCGAGACAAAGCCACCGTAGGCATGGAGAGCGCCCGGCGGGCAGCGTTCGCCCCCGCCCACAGGCCCTGCACAGACGGAAACAAGAGTCTTCCTCAGGTTTAAATAGCTTCTGGTTCCCATGGGTCCTTGGAATCCTTGGAGGTTTGGGAATTTGAGGAAAGAGATCAAGTGCTGCCATCGTGAGGTGAATGGAAAAACTGCAAAGTGAACTTGCTTGATTAATCAATATTGTATGGCGGGCAGTATATTTTGAGAGACAATTTGTGGGCCATTTAAAATCGGTCCGCAGGCCACGATTGGCCGGATTTGGGCATGCCTGGTATAAAGTATCGTGGGTTCCTAATTAGCACACAAACTAGATCTCGAACATTTGCGTCGGGAAGAAACCACCAAGTGATACAAACAATAATTACAAGTAATACCAGTAAGACAAAAAACTAATTCTGTTAAAATACAGCTACGTGATACGTCTAACATTTAGATAACGCCTGCCGTTCTGTTAAACTGTGATTAAAAGCTTAAACAAGCTGTTGCATGATTGCAGGGAAAATACTACTCCTTAAAAATGGTGTATTAACAATATTCGTGCCCAGTACAGAGCAGGTTTGGAATTAAATAACTGTGACTATGTGGCCAAAATAATTGTGATTCACAATATGATTCACAATATTATCCCGCTAATCATCTAAATATGCTTAAAACTCTTAAAACGGCACTAAAACACACTGGAGTCACTTATATTTTGCTTTGTTGGGACTTTTTTCTCACAAAATTGTGAGGGTTTCTTTTCGAATCATTACAACTTTTTTCTCTACATATTACGACTTTTTTTCTGAAAATATTAAGATTTTTTTTCTCATAACATTACGAATTTTTTTCACAAAACATGACTTTTTTAAGAAATAAATATTTGTATTGCATCACAATTCATGTGGATATTGACCACAATCAACTTATTGCGAGTGTTTTTTATTGTGATTCAGGATAAAATCGATTATTGTCCCATCTCTAATCAGATCCCACTTTTCAAGTCCCAGAGCGTGGACTACGAGACTAAAAATTTGGTGACATCTCTGCATGTTTTATGACCCACAATAATTGTATGAACGTTTAATTGCTGAATATAGTGAACAGTGAAAAGCGTCTACCTGTGCAGCAGCCTCCTCGTACCCTGTTGTTCCGTTAATCTGACCGGCCAGAAAAAGACCCTGGGTGCTTTTCACCTGCAGGGCAGGGCTCAGCTGAGTGGGACACACAAAGTCATACTGCACGCCGTAACCTGCAAAAGCCCAAGATATGAGAAACTATAACTGACTTTTAGATGTAAATCAATTGTTGCTGTGCAGATGGAACGGGATGCAGGCAGCGTACCGGGTGTGTGGATCTCAGCTTTGTGCATGGCGGGGATTTCTCTGATGAGGCGGAGCTGCATGTCAGGGGGCATGGTCATGGACAGACCCTGAGGGTACAGAAGGTCAGAGGTCACCCCCTCAGGCTCCAGCCACACCTGGTGCTGCCGGCCTGGGAAACGAAGCACTCGTGACTCGATGGAGGGGCAATATCTGTGAGAGACAAAGACTAGAGGTATTACTTTTGAGTTTCAGAACACACTGTGTACTGTGTGTGTGTGTGTGTGTGTGTGTGTGCGTGCGTGCGTACCTGGGACCCTTGGTGTCCTGGTGTATGTGACAGTTGAGATGAAGACTCTCCCTCACCACACTCTCTACACCAGGAGTAGTGTAGGTCAGGTAGCATGGCAGCTGCTCTTCAGGCTGTTTAGTTTCAAAATAAAAGTTAAAGGATATAATGTAGAAGTCTTTTGTTGACAACATTTTATAGGCAGCACTTTTTAGATCTTCTACACTACTGAAACTATGAAGCTTTTCCTTTCATACTAGTGCTGAAAAAAACTGTTGGTTAATCAATTAGTCCACAGAATTAATTTAAGGGATAGTTCGGATGAAGTGGGGTTCAAGAAGCAGACCCTGAAAGCTAAGCAATGTACTGCTGTGGATTCAGCCACACAACAAAACATATTTTAACCACCTAAAAAAATTAATATCAGTTTAAGTGTACACTATATTTATTAGAATATTGTCACCGCTTTACCGTGTGTTATGGAAATTCTGTCGGCTGGGTCCGATTCATTATAATAATTCGGTGTGCCAGCCTTCCCGTTTCTCTCCCTGTATATACTTTAACGTTAACATACCACAATTAGCTTTGAAATACCCCTAAGGGATTTAGTCTGAGGTGTTCAAATGTTTAGTCTAGTAATCCTATCTCGTCTTACCGCTGGGCAATAACTTCACCTCTGTGACCGTGGATAACTAAGAGCAGAGACAACACTTACACTACAGAGGAGCTGGTATGACCTTGGTTCAGCACAGGGGAGGATACTGTGTACCTAAATTGTCTCATGTAGCTGCAAGATGTCTAGAAGATCCAGGCCTAATATTTATTGACAGACTAGCAGGAGGCTAGACTCCCCTGTCCGTGACCTTTCACCTAAGCCTCTTCTTAGCTGAGATATAAAAACAAACTCATAAACATAACAGCCATACATATTTTTATCCTTCACACCTTGCCGTCAGACAGCCCTTTACGACTGGGAACTGAAGCCGTTAAATCGCTCTCTATAAAGCCACCAGACTCCTTTGACAAAAACAGTAATTTCACCTCGTAGAACACGGGAGTTGCAGGTCTGCCGCTGCCTCGATCGGTTAGTTAGTTTGTGTTATTGTGTGACTTTGGTGTTTTAAAAGGGTTAGGAAGTAACAAAACTAAACGATCGAGGCAGGAGTATACCAGCTGTGCGTCTAAGCAGTGTCGGCATAGAGGCACTACTTCTGCCGGGAGGACACCCCCGGTTGCAGGAAGTCCCTCTTTCCTTCCGTGTGGTTCTCAAAGTCCCTTCGCTGCAGCCGGTGCGTAGCGCCACCATAGACGATTGTGATTGGTTTAAAGAAATATAAACAGGCCAGGGAGTTGTTTCTGCTATATACCAGCAACTTATATGTTCTACGACGTAAAATTACTGTTTTTGTGAAAGGAGGCTGGTGGCTTTGAAGAGAGTGATATAGTGGCTTCAGTTCTCCGTTGTAAAGGGCTGTTTGACAGTAAGGTAAAGCAGTGAAAATATTCTAAATATAGCGTCCACTTAAACTGATATTGATTTTTTTTTTCTAGGTGGCTAAAATACATTTTGCTGCTCCACAGCAGTATATTGCTTAGCTTCTATGTCAGGACTTCTGCAAACTGAGGGCGTGCCGACCGCCATCTACTGCAGGTAATACACTGACTATGGATAAGTACCTCATACAACCCTAATTCAAAACATCCAAACTATCCCTTTAAACTTTACCTTGCAGCGTGTGTGTGTATTAAGGAAGCTGAACGGAGTTGGATGACTGTCAGGAGGGTGAAGGTCAGCCAGGGAAAGATCGACTGACTCCTTCACAATCCTGGGAGGGGTGCCGGTCCTCAGTCTGCCTATCCTCAGCCCCAGCCTCTCCCTCAGTGTCTGCGACAGCCCAGCACTCGAGGGAGCGTCTCCAATCCGACCCCCGGGGGACATGCTTTGGCCCATGAAGAGGGAGCCAGACAAGAAAGTTCCAGTAGTAAGAACCACAGAGCTGGCTGAGATCGGGTGGCTTCCATTTGCTGAGAAGATTTCAAAGGTAAAATTCATAAACTGATTGACAGATTACTTTTTCCTGTGCCTTATATTGGAAAGTGCATTTTACTGGTTGATGCATTAGATGTCGAACAAACTCCAGATTCTCAAAATAAAAAAATAAAAAAGAACCAACTTATATTTAGAATTTAATTAGGACATAAAATGTTTTAATAGAGTAAGAAGAAGTAGAAGATGAAAGTGTATCTAAATTTGATTTAAAAAATGGAACAAGGACAGAAACCCACCAAGGCCATGCCCTATCTCACAATGTTAACGAAAGAGAAAAATTATTTGTGTATCCGCTCTGTGATTTGGATCCGCTCTAAAATTTTTCCTTGGCCCATGCTACACCTTCCACAAAGTTTCATGAAAATCGGGACAGTAGTTTGTCTGTAAACCTGCTGACAAACAGACAAACTGAACCAAAAACATAGCGTTTTTAAAGACTATATTCAGAATACCACCAATTTAAACTGTAACTGTTACAGAATACGGCTACTCATACTTTGTATTTTAAATATGTCATCCAAATACTTGTATTCGGATTACATATACTTGTATTTGGATTACTCCCCAACCCTGCTAATAAACAAGTAGACAAACTAGTCATGAATTATGATAATTGCTTGACTACAAAATGTAATTTGAACCCTAATCGTAATAGCAGGATAAAAATAGCTACAGTAAACATTTACCCAAACGTATGCCAGTGACTCTGTGGAGTCCAGGCTCCTCTGGGTTCGGCTCTGATACCAGCAGCTCCTCCACTGAGCCCTCCAACACCGTGAGCCCGGGAGTGGACAGCAGCTCGGACTGAGTGAGAAACAGCAGGTGGACACAAAGTTTACAACATTTTAAAAAATTAATTCACAGACAAAAAGACTGTTATATTTAAAGGTGCTGTAAGTGGTCTTTTTTTTTCTTTTTAATACGTGGTAAATAGATCTACATTCCCCTCTGCTGATCTGGGGAGAGTTGTAGACGAGCACATGCTTCCTCCGACACGTGACGTCTCCAGCTGCTTCTTTTCACCTGACAGCGAGGAGTTTCACCAGCAGGACGTAACGCTATTCCCTCCAGGTCCCCTCCCACCCCGACCAATCAGAGGAGGCGCAAGTGCAGCGACCAGGACATATGCCCCTATCCGGCTTCCCACCCACAGACACGGCCAATTGTGCCTGTATGGACTCGTGTTGGTAGGCAGGGAATCTACCATTGCGCTACCCGGACGCCCTTACAGCACCTTTAATGCAGAAAATGAAACCACATCTGTGTATACGATACCTGAATAAATTCGCGGTAGCGCTGGCGGTCCAGCTGGGCCCTCGGGCCCCACACAGCGGGGCCCTTTCTACGATTCAGGATGGAGAAATGGATGCCAGCCCAGTCTCCTGCTCGGCCACACAGCCCATCCAGAGCGTCTACCTCCTTCACCAGCTGGCCCTTCCCTACTCCTCCCAGAGATGGGTTACAGGACAGGGCCCCTGGAGGCGTGTGGTGGGAGAAGGTGGAAAAAAGTTCTCAATCAAATGAAAAAATCTAAATTGCACTAAGAGGAAAACGAACGGTCTCTTTCTCTCACCAATGGTTTGTATTTTCTGTGAGACCAGGAGTGTCTCAGCTCCCACTCTGGCTGCTGCCGCCGCCGCCTCGGTCCCTGCGTGACCCCCACCCACAACAATGACATCGTACTGCTGTCGGGCAAGGTGACTGGCACGTCTGGAAACCAGTGGCAGGAAACTCTGCAGGGGGGGAAGCTTCTTTGTCAACATGTGGGATGCATACCTGCAGAGTGAGGAGTAGATGGTCTTTAATGATCAGTACAGAGTGAGGGCAAAACTGCTTTAATCTTTAATTAAATAGAAGGAACTTGATCCTAAAATAGAATATTACTCCATCATCAAGGCATGCATTCAAAAGTTTACTGAAGTCTATTCATGGTAATATTTACTGTATGCTGGTTAGTTTCTAAGTGTTACATTTTTTGTTGCATCAAGTAACAATTATTTTGATGTTTAAGATGATCGAACTATTTAATATACTGCTGCTATATTTACTTGCACTTCTGCTCAGATTAAATTCCCTCTTATTAATTTCACTTTTTATTAATAAAAATGTGTCACTATTGAAATCTACTGCAGGGGTTGGGGTCAGTTGCAACTTCTTCCATTCAAATAAATATTGTGAACTATGTGTCATATGTAATCATCTTTAAATGTTTTGGGTAATGAGCAGACAGATGTAAGTTTAATATGTACAAAATTGATTGGTAGTCCAAAATAGTCTCTGAGTAATTGAGAGAAATGCAAAAAGTGTTGCAACGTCCCCTGTCTCCCCTAGTTGTCATGCATTTGAGCCACGATTCTCTAGGAAGGACAATACTAACACAAGCCTAGTGACTATTTGACATCTAAACACTTTCTTTTACTTAGAATAAATGATAAAGGTTACTTTTCCCAATAGCTTTAGACCAAACTGTATCATGTCTGTTAAGTATTGATCTGTCAGATCTAAAGATCACGGCATGTAAATACCCCTTCGAGACATAACTTCTGCAAGGTGAATTTCATTTATTTTTTAAATAGGACTAAAGCATTGACACATGTAGGCCTACATAGCCTACACTAACTACTGTAGCCTATGTATAGGTAGGCATATTACTACTTACAATTTATTTGGCAGAAGACGAAGGAGGTCTTTTGTTTAATGTCCAGAATGATGTCAGAAGAAACTAAGATTCAAGGAAAGATAAAGATCCTTGGAAAGATTTGCAAAAGCCCTGCTATGTAACACAGACGCTCTTTGTGGAGGCTGCCATGCTGTCTGTAGCCAACAGCCGTAATAACTGGTGTATAGACGCACTGACAAAGTCAAGTCGGTTTGCCTGGGCATTGGCTGTGTCCTTATAAGTCATTGATGAATTCATGAATGAAATGAAAACATAAAGCAAGCAACATACACGTGAAAAGATGGAAGGTGAATGTGGAATTAATAAACATCAAGCTAATACTTCATAAACAATTAAACAGATATTGATGTTTTATTTGGTGACTGCCACGTGTACAGCAGAAACCATACATTCTTGTTTATATCAGAAATAAATCTGGGTCGATACATTCAATGCACACATCAGTCCACGTACGCGCGCTCACTAGTAGGTCAAAAGCGCACGCGCACGCGCACGTCAACGCCCCCTCCCCCTTTCCAGCCGGTTTCCAGTCAGCCGCGCGCGGATTGAGTCAAGTGAACCTACCGTGAGGTGGCGTTGACCGACCGCAGCAGGTTTTCAGTAAGAAACCTGGAAAATCAAACTTCTTAGGCAACTGACAGTAACGCCGAGACCTTCATTTTTAACGGAAGGGTCAGCGGTGCCGGAATTAAGGCGACGCGACAGAGAGAAGAAAGTAAATCCCGGAGGGAAAGCGCCCGAAGTGAGCTTGAGGATCAAAGCTAATGCTAATGCTAATGCTAAGCTAGCTAGCCATTGCTAAGCTAGCTAGCCATTGCTAAATAATTACACGGAAACTCGTGTCATTTCATTAGTCTCTTGCTTTGACATAACTGCTGTGGTTATAACGTAGATAGTCGGGGGAAATTTGTTAAGTTATATGTTACATTTAATTTAAATAGCGAGGTTTTGTGCATTCACATTTTAGGCCACACGCGACTTAGCAAGAGTAGCTACACTAGCCGGTCTTATTATTGAGGCTACACCGGCTCTGCGCTCCGCAGGACAGGTGATATTGCTAAAGATAGTTCGCTTTCAAAGAAGCTTCACATCGAGAAGTATCAGTGTTTATAAGTTAGTATACACTTTGGTAGTGTCTAAGCCTTGTGCTTCACAATGCTGAAACAACAGCAGCAGCCCGGCTCAGGCGGGAGAAAGGCGTCTAACGGAACCTCGGGCCCCCCTGGTATGTCTTCCCCAGTCAGCGGCATCAACAGTGGCAACAGGACGCCGGCCGGGAGGTAAGCGGGTTGGGGGTTTGCAGTCAGGACAGTCTGGGGCTTGTCCTGTGACTGGAGGCCTACCGGTTAAGGCGATGCGTGCTAAGTGGGTGTGTCTCGGAAATAGAGCTTCTCTCCAGGCCAATGAATTTAGTTAATGTTAGATTGACAGTAGCTGTGGGCCAACCAGAATACCCACATTGAATCGAAGACAAAAAAGTGAGGTGGGACCAAGTTTGGTGAAAGCAGTGAGCAGCAAATCAGCATACAAGCTATGCAAAGTTTATCTGGCCTGTCAGTGCCAGCGAAGGGACGTTGATGATTGAAAAATGTAAAATCTACAACACACGTCTTTGTAGCCAAGAAAAGCCTGTTATAGAAACATTATAATTAACATCGATTATGGCCAGCACCAGGGCATAAGTGGTCGAAATCACTTAGATGTGTGTGTTTACTGAACTGTTGTCAGCTTCGCCTCAGTCTTTGTTTTGTAACTGTCTATGTGACGAGCAGTGATATCACCCCATGTGTGCATTCTTTATAGAGGGTGCATTTAGTATCTAATGATCTAATCCCTTTATTGACTATGGAAATCAAAAAGTGTTGCTCTAAGCCACGTTTTCATTTGATTTAATCAATCCATTTTCTTAATTACTTGGAGAGATTCTAGGTGTTATCATGGGATCAGTAAAACTGTTTTTGAGATGTTATTGCCCTAAGCTACAAAGGTGGAAGGTGGCATGGGGACGCCTAGCACTAACACAGGAAAGGTTGACAGTATCTGTAAAGTATACATTCGTAATGGATGATTCTAGAGCCTGCAGATAGAGATTTCGAGATAGAGATAGGAATGTTGATTGGGGAACCTGTCAGACCTGCAAGTAAGTTTGTCAGCCTATCTAACTATATGTTGTATATATGCAATGTGACACTGCCTCAACAGGCTGTTAAGTTATACTCCTTTTGATTCTAAGTAGACAAACTATGTTGTTTTTCACAGGAATCGAACTTCTGCAAAACCATCATTCCAGTCATCTCCTGTGAGTATCCTGATTCAGAAAAGTTGGGCAACAAGTAAACACAACATATTGTGCATAATGTTAAAAACTAAGGGGCGATATTGAAGAAATGTCTTCTCTTTAAGTCCCAATCCATCACTTTCTTGACATATTTAATGTGCAATAACATGCATAAGTGAAGATTTGAAACGTATAGATGGGGAATCAGGATTTGTGTGTTGCTCAAGTGATCATGTAAAATCTAAGGTCTTTTCCTCCTGTGTTTACAAACATTGCTGATATAAAACACATTTTATAGAAACAGAAAACACATGCATGAAACTTCAGTCCAATTTTTATTTTATTTTTTCCCCGTTTTCTCCACAATTACTTGTCCAATTCCCCATGTTAAGCTGTCCCAGTCGTTGCTCCACCTCCTCTGCTGATCTGGGGAGAGTTGTAGACGAGCGCATGCTTCCTCCGACACATGTGAATTCGCCAACCGCTTCTTTAAACCTGACAGTGAAGAGTTTCACTGGCAGGATGTAGCGCGTGGGAGGATCACACTATTACCCCCAGTTCCCCTCCCCCCCGAACAGGCGCCCCGACCGACCATAGGAGGTGCTAGTGCAGTGACCAGGTCACATACCCCTATCCGGCTTTCCCACCCACAGACACGGCCAATTGTGCCTGTATGGACGCCCGACCAAGCCGGAGGAAACACAGGGGATCGATCCCGCGACCCTCGTGTTGCTTCAATCCAATTTTATCTGACAACCAGGAATAAACCAGTGACGACCGTCCATATGAATAGGTTAAATGTGGGTTAAACCTCCGTTTGGGAGTGTGCGTCATTAGTGGTTCTCCTGCATAAGAGAGTGTTTGTGTTCCTCCTGGCTGCCTAATTTTAAGTCGTGGTTAACGCATCCAACCATGTTCTTTTAAATATATCACTATATGATGTTTTTTAATAGAGGTGTAACGGTACACAGAAGTTACGGTTTTCTTCATACCCCGGTTCAGGAGTCACAGTTCGGTGCGAGTACAGCGGAAAAAAACCCCCAAATGCATAAGGATACATTTCTTTTCATTTATTTTGACCACACATTAGTGCAAGTGTCAAAGACAGACACATTCCTATTGCTGGGGACTGAGGTAACATTTTGCCCACTTGCAACTTTGGTAAACAATTTTCATTATAAAAATAAGGAACATTTCAAACACTTCTGTATTGAACACTGAACAAACACTTTCCCAAAAGGCAACAGGTCACAACAGGCTATAAAACTGAAATTGAAAATAGCAAAATACATAGAATAATAAAAAATAACAACTTGTGCATTAAGGAGGAGTGTTTAAATTAGTTCCACCGTGGCTATATGGCAATGTAAATGCAAATTGCTTCAGTGAGTGTTTTATCCCATCCTGCTTTTTTGTGTCTAAAGACTGTTTGAAAGCAGCAGGGATAAGGAGTAGGGGTCCAGATTGGTTTTTCCTCGTCCCGGTGATCTGCACATTGGGTGATGCTGTCGAATGTTTCCATTCACACACCCTACAACGGTGGAGCAACGCCAACACACGGTCTTATACACAACTCTCTCACAACTCGCACACCAATCTGCTTGTTGTGTTAATCGTAATTTCATTGAATTGTTGTCTTATCTCAACATCGGCACGTTACTAATATCATACGGCTAAAAGTTTCTGGGCAGAACTTACAAAAATAAATAAAATAATAAATAATATGCAGTGCAGGGAGAGGCAGAAATCCCTAACGAATCCTAAAATGTTACAGGGTTATAGCGAACACAGAAATTAACATACAGAAAAATAATATGACAATATTTGGCTGGTGGCTGGTGCTAGTTTCCAACCCTGATGTCATGTCTTTGTGAAACTTTGCTTGATGGATACTTTATACCTTTTCCCATCTGCAGGTGTTCGAGGGTGTGTACAACAATGCCAGAATGCTTCATTTCCTCACAGCTGTTGTGGTAAGTCATTTGGCTTGTTATCAGACCAGGATGATGATTCTAGAAAATGAATGGCTTGTATCACCCCCTTTGACATGTACCATAATAGTTAAGATGTAACCTACCTACTGTAAAGGTACCTTTTCTTTCATGATCTGCTCTGTCCAGGCACTGAAGGGTTACAGCAGCTGGTTAAAATCCTTTCCCCACTGGCATATATTGCTTTTGTTTGTTAAGAGGCAGACTGTGAACCCTGTGTCAAAGCTGCCCCTGAAAATATGCACAGCATACAGAAACAAAATCTTTCTCTCTCTTAGGGTTCCACCTGTGACATAAGAGTGAAAAATGGCAGTGTATTTGAAGGCATATTCAAGACTCTCAGTTCTCGGGTAAGAACCTCCTGTTCAGCTCACTTCCCTCTTTTTCTTTAGTGTTCTGTAAGCTCACACAGTCCTCAAATTTCCTTTTGCCTTCTTAATGTTTGGTCCGTAGTGTGAGTTGGCTGTGGACGCTGTACACAAACGCAGTGAGGAGGAGGGCTCAACAACACCTCTGCCACGGAGGGAGGACATCACTGACACAATGATCTTCAGCCCCTCAGACCTGGTGACTATGATCTGCAGAGATGTCGACCTCAACTATGCCACCAGAGGTACAAACACACACACGCATGCTGGTGGCCAGGGTACTCGGGGAAAGAAAGTGACAAATACAAGTTCTGGTATAGGCAACAATAACATTTAATTAAGGTGGCCAGTATGATCACTGGTGTTAAACTGCCTGATATGTCTCACATCTTCCATAGAGCAATTTCCAATGCTCTTGATATTTTACTATGTCCTCTCCCATCTTTTCTGGAGAATTTAAGCTCCTACACTGCGGCCAGAGATTTAGACCAGGTCTAACAGGCCGAATAATTCCTTTATTTCTCAGGCCACCAAACTGTTAAATGCTTACAGCAGGGTTCGTACAAAGTCTTGAAAGTTTGGAAAATACTTAATTTTAACGGTTATGTTTTTACGGTTAGGAACATGCTTGAATTCGAATATACCCCTTGAAAAATGCTTGATTTTCAGCATAATCTTTCACCAACACAGTCAACCAAAAATCTTTTAGTATTTGAAATGAAAGGATCCCGTCGTTATATTTGTTTGTTTCCTGATTTCTCTAGGGCTGCACCCTCTTGGTTGTTTTAGTCTTAGTCGAGTAAGATTTCTTTAGTCAATTAGTCATTTTTTTCATGCTTTTTTCATGCTGAATGATTTATTTCCAAGAAGCTCTGGTAAGTAGGGATGGGTATCGAGGTATTCCGAGTTGGAACCGGTTCCGAATTTCCAAGAACCGTGGAATCGTTAAGAGACGTGCATTTCGGTTCCTGTTATCGGTTCCTAGGACCGCGACATGACGACGTCACATCCCTTGTTACGCATTACGTCAGCGGCTCAGCAAAGCACGCCGCTTCTGTTTACATTCTGGACC
>JAOVVB010123633.1:0-12449 GCA_028570985.1 Heterobranchus longifilis | reverse complement strand
CAGATTAGAGGCGTTATGAAGTCTTTACAGAGCAGAAGTAGCAGATACATCTCACCATTAACTGTTCAAAGGAGATTCATGCATTTTTTGGACTATTTTTTCGTCATAAGCTATAACCTTATGACCTCATCTTTCTATCAAAATTAGCATTAACCTTTTCCACAATTTGATCTACACTTCTATTGGATCAGACTACACAGGCCAGACTTCACTCCCCATGTACATCAGTGAGCCTTGGCCGTCCATCACACTGTCGCTGGTTCACAGGTTTTCCTTCTTTTGCTCACTTTTGATCACTTTTATCAGGTCCTGACCATAGCAGCCCGGGGACATCCCTCAAACGCTGCCGTTTTGGAGTTGCTCTGACCCAGTCCTCTAGCCATCACAATTTGATCCTTCTCACAGTAGCTACACTTACAATATCTCATTACAATGGTGCCTGGAAGTGGGTGAGATATATTAGTTAGCAAGGTACCATTTTGTTCCATTGTTTTGGAAGCAGAAAAAAATGGCCAAGCATAAGGATTAAATTAACTTTGACAAGTTCCAAATTGTGTTGGCTAGACGACTGGGTTGGAGCAACTAAAAAAAACTGCAGCCCTTGTGCATCAGTGTTTGGTGTTTTGGTTGCAGAAGGTGAACCTACTCAATATTAGGCAGGTGGTCATAATGTTGTGTCCGATATATGTGTATATATACAAGCCAAAAATGTACACACACTTCAGGAAAAAACAAAAAAGTGTGTATACATTTTCTTTGGCTGACTGTCTATATCGGACGTATCTGGAGATCTCGTCTCATGGTGTCCTCGTGTGGTCTGCTTGTGGGATGCATTTGGTGACTGGGGACTTTTCCACTTTACCATGAAGATGGTCTTGGACTCGGCTGAAGCAGACAGTTGTTCTCTGATGACTTGTGACTGTAGTCACTTACTACCTGAGCCTCCAATAATGAAAGTGGACTCCATATAACTAAAACAAGCCTCTTGTAATATTGAACTTTTGAGCCGTCTAAAACACAGTATAACTGTAAATCAATCCCTGCTACCTAATTTCACACAAATGAGTATGGGCTTACTGTTGAGTCTGGTTCCTCTCAAGATTTCTACCTATTGCCATCTCAGGGAGTTTTTCTTGCCACCGTCACCTTCGGCTTGCTCATCAAGGACAATCTGATCATTTTGATTTATACATACTCTCTCACACATTTCATAGTCATTTTGCTTAGATTCTGTAAAGACTTAAAAATTACTGTAAAATTTGTAATTTCTATAAATAAATTTAATTTAATTGAATAGAGGCCCAAAGTATACACATTTGTATAATATAACTGTGTAGACTCTCAGCCAAGACATGTTTGGTGTCTAAAGTTACACTGGACCAATACGTCTAATCTCGTTAAGAAGTATTTTAGCAGAAAAACAAGAAAGAAGGAAAAAAAAAGCGCTTATAATTATGTTATTATCTGAATGATTTTTGGTGATTTCTTACGATGCAACGTGCATCCAATCTGCCCGATCATGCAACCTTATACCATGTGCTGACTGGGGAAGGAAGTGAGATGACTTTAAGATGGCTGCTCTAATTTTTATCTGAGTCATATCTTGTCCATTTTTTAACTCTGTTATACAGTGTCAGAAACCACATTCTGTTTGAACTACTCTACAACTTGTTTTTTAATTTAATAATTTAACAGTGGTAGCTATACATGTTTTTTCTTCTTCACTTTTCTTTATCTACTGTAGATAAATAAATAAATTTTTATAGTGAAAAACTAAAGAAGCAAATAGTCTTGTTGTTCATGGCTGATTTGGGTTAAAGGAAAAACTGTAGATTTCAAGATTTCCCTCTAATGAGCTATTCCAGTTCATAATAAAGTTTACAAACTTTACAAATCTTTATTATGTAGCATAGAATGTGTTTTACTCATGAAAGCTTATACTGTATATGTATATTACCTTGACAATGACTTTGTAAAAACATTCAGTTAACAAACAGTAACAGTTAGAATTAAAGCGTGTGGGATTATATTACTGCTCCACTGCAAGGGCATGAGGAGGATAGGATGTTCACAGTGCACAGCTCGCACTGCTCGCACAGACACACACAAACACACTCCCACATTGTGGTTAAGCAAACTACCAACCATCTGTCTTCGAAACAGAATGATTTACCACCAGTATAATCTGCAGCCAACGCTGCAACTGTCTTCTTCATCTTAGCAAATTTCTGTCCAGCTCTATCAGCCTACAGCATCTCGTTAGGACAATCATGACCTTTAGCATATGTCATTTTCTTTCCTCTAAAAAGTCTTATTTAGCAAGTTATTAGTAAACATTATTACCTCAGCTAGTTAAGCTACACAAGCTATACTGTGCTCTTATGGATTAAGTAACCTAGGCAGTGATAGCTATGCTAGTAACAACTTCTAGCAGGCTTGATACAGGTAATACTATCTAGCTGCTTAAAGTTAGCTAATTATAGTATTAGCTAGTGATTTATTTAGCTACTTGTAAAAGCTAAATGGATTTAAAGTAGATTTATATCCAGTATTTTTCTGTCTCCTTAAAAGTCATACAGTGTTTATAAAGGTGTAAGGCAATTTATGGTATTATTTCAACAGGTTAGAAAACTTTTTGTTAAGTAGGCTAGGCTAGGCTTAAGTGGCTAGCTGGTTGAAGTTTGTTAACTACAGTATTAGCTGTAAATCCAGTTGACTGTCTAGGTAATGTTACAGTGGCTATGCTATAAACAGTTAGTTGTTAGCTAATATTGCACAGTTTCCGATGGGAAATGTAATTCCGTCTTGGGTCTCCACTTATGATTTAAAAAAGTAATACATAGGTTTGTTGTTAGCATTCAAAGATAGCGATAAACAGAGGTGTTAGATGGAGAGTGAAAGAAATTAATAAATGACAATACAGCTTATGTTGGACAAAGGTGCAATCGTGGATATTTTTTACCAAGGTGTAGCCATGAATCAATATATTGATGCCACAGGAGTATATATTAAATCATTAGTATTGATAACAGTTTTTGACATCAATTTTGTGACTAAGAAATACTTGTGACAACTAAAAAAAAATGAGTAAGAGAGGGAAATTACTTGAATTACACGGATATGAGTGATATTCCATTAGCCTGAGTCACCTTAAACAAATTCTTAATGTGGGTATAAGTAGTAAGTGATAGTATTATAGTATTTTAGTAACTTTTAATATCCATAATAGTACATTTTCACCTGTTTCTGTCACCTAGTTAAGTGGAGACCAGATATTAGGGATAACACACACAGTTCGCAACATATCAACTCATGGACTCTAATTACACATTCCATGCCCACAATTTTGCTGTTGGCCTTTAAAAGGTAAATTGTGGCCTTGGTATATTATTTTGTGACCAAGTCTTTTTTAAAAACACCCACCATGTCACCTTAGGAGTTCTGTCCTATTTATGAAAGATCTGATAAAATAAAGGAATTTTGGGTGCTTTGTAGATGGGGCATTAAACTAAAACTGGGACATTACTAGTGAATGAAAATTTAAAAAAAGAACTTTAAGAGAAGACATCAAGTACAGTACAGTGATGAGACACTTTTAAATAATGTCTGTCAACGTCCGTGAATTACTATCCCGCTCTGAGTCCACTTCATCCATGAACATTCAAGGAGTGGAACGCCTGATCCTTGAAAATCAAGGATAACTTACGAAAAAGAATGCATTTGTTTGTCGGAAATGTGCACACAATTATTTAAGAATGGTACTTGCACAATACAGGAACTCGGCTAGGAGTCATTGCCACATCCGCTGTATAGTCCTGACCTTGCACCAAGCCATTTCCATGTTTGGAACATTAATGGAGTGCCTGTGATGTCAGCGTTTCAGATGCGAAGTAGGCAGTCTTCACATGGCACCAACGTACTGAGAAAACTTTCTATCTTGATGATATCCAAGCACTAGTGAAACACTCGGATAAGTGCATTAGTGAAGCAGGGGATTATATAGAAAAATAAAGGGAGTTTTTTTACTCTCATAACTGTGTTCTGTTATTCTGCATAATCAAAAAAAACCCCACTTTTGCCTTGAACCCCCCCCCATATATTATGATTAAATATTACATACATTTGCAGTTAATTGTTCCATACATTACCTATTTTACAACTAATCTACTATTTAGGAGCTAAATATATTTGCTGTTAATTCAGGCAGGATGCTGAAACACTAAGTTAGTCAGTTTTTAGTCTCACATCATTCATTGTCTCTCACAATTAGCTGTCCTATATCACACAAGCTCACATTTTATTTCTCCATGATGTTTTGATCTAGCCTACAGGGCTAGAAATGAAGAAAGCTCATGTCCTCATGAGTGGAGGTGTAAAAGAAGGGCCTCAGATAAGATCTGTGGTTTTTCTTACAGAGAGGAAGAGAGTGAAAGCATCAGCTACCACGCTGTTCAGAGTGATTCATCATGCTCCCAGGTTGAGAAATTAAGATACTATATTGGGGAAGTACTATTGAACATTCACACACATTGCTGCTGTTTTTTTTATTACCCTTTTGGGGAACAAGTTACTTCATATAATTTCATGTGGTGTGTAATCACTGCTTTATGCGTTTGTTGTAATGGAAATATCAGCTTCATGATTCCATCCTGAAATGTAGAAACAATTTGTTTTCACATCTAGTTTAACATCTAGCTTTTTTTTTAATCAGCTGATCAGTTATGATAGGAAAAAAAACTAACTTCCCTGGCTTCCCTCAAAACACCATAGCTGAAAATTGACACAGTGGCAAATATAACTGAATGTCAACGAAACAAATCTGATAGGACTTGTGGTTAGCTAGCTGGTAATACTCCTTTTTGAAGTATGTTGCTTGGGCTGTTTTTAGACAAAATCTACTAAAAGAATAGTGCTTTTAATAACTATACTAGTGCAGCATAGAGTATCCTATTCAACAGTTTCATAATAGTCATTTTTCCGTTGTCTCAGAAATGACACTACTGGTTACATCACCACAGGGGACAGTACACGTCATGGATAAGTTGATTGCAGAGACTAGAAAAAGACTATGATCATTCAGACATCACAAACTGCACAAAGCCAAATCAGCCTCTATTTAAATTTACAGAGGTTTAGACCATATATTGACCACCTAAAACCATCCCCAGGTTGCCTAATAAACAATGATTCTGAGAGGTGGCTCACTTTAATAATAACCTTCACTTAAATCAAGTTACAATTTTCCAAAAGCACCTATCTAGAGTGAAGTGTTGCGGTCTTCCAAAGAGTGGAAGAGAGTTCTTGAGTTAGTGTGAATGGATCAGGATCTAAGAATGGCATCATCTAAAACGCAGTTAGAGAACAGTTGTACCCTCAGCAGTCGTCATGCGGCAGTGATGTTTCTTGACACTACTAAGAAAAATCTGATGTAACTGTGGAGCAAATGTGGAGGCTTTGCTAGCAGTGTCATGGTCACTGCAGCCAGCCAAACTGTATGACCCAGGGCTGTAATTGGTCATGGCAAATAAAATGTGCCCAAGCTGATGGATGTCTTTACAGATTGGCGGTCAGAACAGGTATGTAGATAATCTCTTAATCAAGGTATTGCACACAACTTTTTTAACATTTAAGTGTAAATAAGGCAGTTTCTTCCCTTTCTCTTCCATTTCTGCAACACCCTTATCACTAGTGGATAAGCTGTGATCACTTTAAAGCAGGCGGTCTTCTACTAGAGTGCAAACTGAGTGCAAATTTTTTTTTTATAGCGCCACCTGCAGTACTGGAGCACATACCGCTAACTGGAGAGAATATGTGAGCTTGTAAATTGTGAAGAAGAAGGGTTTGCCTTTGCATAAAATTTCACTTCTGCACACCAAGTTTTTTTAAATAGCGTTCATTTAGGTGCTAAGGTAACATGTACTGATGCAGGTTTTTCTGTCTTAGGAGACGTTGGGTGCAGTCGAGCTGAGGTAGAACCTCGAAGGGTTCTTATGGTGTTTCAAGGAAGATGGGTCCTGACCCATTTTTGGCAAACGTAAGTGCCACGGCATTGGTGGATCAGTGGTAAGTTTCTTGCCTGTCATGCGGAAGGCTTAACTTTACACCCAATGCCCACAACTCAGCCACTGGATGCAGTGTCAGTTCCAAGCCCAGATAAAACGGGAGGGTTGCGTCAGAAAGGGCATCTGGCCTAAAACCTGTGCCAAGTGTGCGGATCCTATGGTTTGCTGTGGCGACTCCTCAACGGGAGCAACCGAAAGACTAACAAACAGGCAAATATAAGTGTATTTAAACTGATACATGCAGCTTCAGGGAGCAGGTGGATACAATCCAGCAATGGAATGATGTGGGAGGACTTCAAGAGAAGATGTGAGAGCAGATGCATTCTTGTTCAATTGCAAGGGTCGCATGTTATGCATTAGTCGCCATGCCTGATCCAATATGTATCAAAACAGGATTTAAAGTACATAGAGCAGTAAAACATTTAATGGGGTTGAACAGGATAATTTACAAAGACCCTACTGTATATTCTGTACAATATCCCATCCACTTTACATATTTCCCTTTACATGACATTAAATTATATAAAATAAAATTATATAAAATAAATAATAATTTCTCAGACACAGAAACAAATCTGCTGGTAGTTCCTTTGAATCCTGGACTTTAAAAATCTGTGGTTGTCAGGTCAAGCAACATTTCAATGTTTATTTCATTTCTTTCCAAATTACATCAGATAACCAGGGACACACCAGTGGATGTTTCTGTAGTTTCCAACGTAATAGGATCCTTCTCCAGACCAGCAGAAAGACAAATGCAATAACCTGTCTGGGTGCTAGCTGTGTGGCATCAGCATTAATTCCAAAAATAGTAATATGTACACATGCGTTCAAGTTTATTTCTAAAATCTCAAGTAGTCCTTTGGAGAAACTTTGGCAGAATCTTGCAGTCTCTTGCACAGTTGCTGCTGTATGTTGTATCATATTTGAGATGTAAAAGAAAAGAGAATGCTCTTAAAACCTTGTTTAAAAGCTACATAGTTCCATGGATTAAGAGTAGGTGTAAATGCCAGAAGCCAAACAACAGCATTTAATCGGAGAAACTGTTGTAGCTCTATGCTGTAACGTTTTATTAGCCGCTTGACACAGCAGACTGTTTACCACAAATCACAACAGCCCAGGTGTATAGAGAGCTAAGATGGAGTATTACCTCGACTACTGAAGGCCTGTGCATTGGAGCTGGGAGAGCCTCTTTAGCACGTTTTCAACCGAAGCCTGGAACAGAAGAAGGTCCCTCAGCTGTGGAAAACATCCTGCATCATCCCAGTACCAAAGAAACCACGCCGTGGGGAGATGAACGATTACAGACCGGTCGCTCTGAGATCACACATTATGAAGACCATTGAGCGGACACTGATGCATCACCTGAGGCCACAGGTCAGTCATGCTCTTGACCCCCTACAGTTTGCATACCAGGAGAAGGTGGCATGGAGGATGCCATCACCTACATGATCCACAGATCTCTGTCTCACCTGGATCAGGCAGTGGTGCTGTGAGGATTACTTTCCTGGACTTCTCTAGTGCCTTTAACACCATCCAGCCGCTGCTCCTCAAAGACAAACTAACAGAGATGGGAGTGAGCTCACAGCTGGTGGCCTGGATCACAGACTACTTGACAGGCAGGCCTCAGTATGTGCGGCTGGGGGACTGCAGGTCTGACACAGTGATCAGCAGTACAAGAGCGCCACAAGGGACTCTGCTTTCTCCAGTTATGCTCACTCTGTACACATCAGACTTCCAGTACAACTCAGAGTCCTGCCATGTACAAAAGTTTGCAGATGACACTGCAATCGTAGGCTGTATCAGGAATGAAAAAGAGGAGGAGTACAAAAAAACTGATCCAGGACTTTGCTGCATGGTGTAACCTGAACAACCTGCATCATAACACCAATAAAACCTGGGAGATGGTGATGGATTTCAGGAGATCCAGGCCTCAACGAGAACCTGTGACTATCAATGGTGACTGTGTGGAGCTTGTGAGGGCATACAAATACCTGGGGGTGCAGCTGGACGACAAAATGGACTGGACACAGATGCTCTGTACAAGAAAGGACAGAACTATTTGTACTTCCTCAGAAGGTTGGCATCTTTTAACATCTGCAAAAAACTGATGACAATGTTTTACCAGACTGGTGGCGAGTGCACTCTTCTATGCAGCAGTGTGCTGGGGAACCAGCATCAAGAAGAAGGACGACACACGTCTGGAAAAGCTGGTGAGGAAGGCAGGCTCAGTTATGGAGCGATATCCCGGACAATATTCAAAAGGAATTGCAAATTACATTTGCAATTGCGTTTCCCATATGTGGACGCACAAAGTGTGCCATAATTCAAATGCAATTGCAAACTTTGCATTACCGTTTGCTGTTTCGCCTTCGTGAACGCACACTGACTGCCAAATTTCAAATAAAAAAGAAAAGTCCATTTGCATTTGTATTTCCCATGTCTTACAAGTCATGAGCCTGCCATATTTAAATAGCAAAATCAATGACCACGTTTGCTTTTTCACTTTCTCTGCATCGCGCGTGAAGCCGGCCAAAACTCAAACACAATCTCTAATCCATTTGCAATTGCATTTCCAACACGTTACACAGAAACCTGTCAATCAGCGTCAGTGTTGGGTCTATTCTGTGGGGCGTGATTGTATGGGGAGTGATGTCACTCGCAGTCGCCAACCAAGAGGGAGAAATTTGAGCAATGGAGGTGAACCGAGATTTGATCTTATTTGTTTATCAAGAAATAAACACACGGAAATGATAAATCAAATAGAGTGGATTATAGTACAAATAGTTTTACATGTATAATCCAAATAACGAAAAAGCTATTGAATTTTATTCTTAATATTATGCGCTAAAATGCCTAACTGCCACAGATTGCGCCCCCCAAAATAACCTCTTTCAAATATTAAATTAGAACATAAATTAATAGGTTTATGATTTACAAATTGCACCAAACAACAACAATTTGATTATAAAATAAGCAAAATAAAAAAGATATGTTGTATAGGGAAAAATATTAAAATTATATATTTTTTTCATATACATGTATATTGCTTATTTATAATAAAAATCATTTCATGTAATTTTTCATCATAAACAATATTTACTTAGTGTAATCATTTTTGTATTACATGACAAACCCCTGCAAAATAAATGTGCTACAAAATAACCATTATATGAGAATTTGTATTACGTGTCTTAATTTTCGTGTATTCATTTGTCATGTGCCTAGGGTTCATTATAATAGTAATAACATATTTAATAATAATAATATAATATATTTGATAATAATAATAATAATCAGAATTTTTGATTGTGATGTCCTAATATATTTGATAGAGATTTTGTGGAAATGCAAAGTTCGCAATTGCAGTTAAATTATGTCACACTATATGTGGACTTGTCCGTCCACATATGGAAAACGCAATTGCAAATATAATTTGCAATTCCTTTTAAATAATGTCCGGGCTATCACGCCATAAAACTCAAAGCTCACAGAACGCTGACAAGCCCAAAGTAACTAATGACAAACATATTGCAGCCTATATCAGTTTCACTAAATCTTTAAATAATGCATTCCAGCCATTGCAGTATGTTAGCTACTGTAATGTACAGACATGCTAATAGCTCCTACTGTAGTGAGGTGCCATTACTTATTTCTAATAACATGGACAGGTTTATTTTAATCTCATTTTCTCTCCATTTACAGATTTTTACAAAAAATCGTAATTAAATTAGTGTGTAAGTGATAAATGAGGTCCAGTTTACACTGTACCTAGTTCTTCAATAATTTGCCTCAGTCTAACAATTTGTTCATAATCAATAAATGAATGTGCAAGATTTTTTTCTTCAGTCTTATCTGGCAACTTACCCAATTTAACCAGCAGCTGAATCTCTGTGTAAATATCACTCCATGTCTTCTCTATTGCACACCAGTAAGTGTTTTCATCCTCTGGTCTCAGATCAGTGATGGTGACGGTGAAGACTTTGGCTGTTCTATCATCGTACAGAGAGAATCTGGAGTCTTTAGCAGGAGATTTAGAATCAACAGGAATGTCTTTTATGAGCACAACAGAACATGCACCTCTACAGATATACTTTGTGTTCTTTTCATATCCAGATGTGTAGGGACATTTAATCTGAACTGATCGTCCTCTGTATCCAGTTACTGTAGTTACAGCATCAGTACCAGCTGGAGAATAATATACAGTGGAATGAAATATGATTAAGCACTATGGTCTAACACATAATTGTGTGTACTTTAATACAATCCAATTTCACCAATACACATACTGTATCTAAAATAACAACAAACTCAAAGGCAGAACTTTTCTTATACTTACCTAAGATCAGACAGGTTAAGATAAGGAGAATTTTCATTCTTAATCCAGCCTTACAACCTCCACTTTAAGTAATAATATTAATGTTGTAATAGCAATCTTTCACTTCCTTACTGTTTCTGTCACTGTCACTGTGTAGTTTCTATCTGTGGCTTAATAGGAATGTCACTTCAACTTTCAGTCAGTGGCGATAAACCAGCCAGGAATTTATTGTGTGAAATGCTGAGCATGTCTAATGTAAAAATGTTTTCACCTTAAAGCATTTAAGAGATATTCTGTACACTAAGCTGGCAAAATGCCAACAGAATATATGCTGTAATGTCACTTTATTTAACTACAGGCTGTTGTTAGACGGTTTATAATACAGATTCTCCAATAAAGTTTAAAAAATAAAAATAAAAAAATAAAAAACATTTATATTACTGTTAATAGCTCCTTTTAGTTGATGCAAGAGCAGAGTTCAGTTAAGCTGCATGAAATTGCTCTGACTATGCCATGGTCCAGCAGATTCATGCATGTGGCAGAACTTTAAGCTTTCTCAACCTGTGTTTAAACAATGAAAGATGTAGAAAGACTACAAATCAGTTTTAGTGAGACCCTCTGTATTCCAACATGCACCAGAGTTACAAAAATGACAAACCCTGGATTCAGGTGTGAGAATAAGGACAGGTTTAATACACAGTGATACGAAACAATGTTCCTCCAGGACTACGATGCTACATATAGCATAAATTTACAACATAATCTAATGAAAACTAGCTAACCTAAGAAACCTAATTGGCTGGCTTGCTAAGTTTTATACAAAAGAGTCAACTTTAGGTGCACATGTAAATGTCCAATCTAGAGCAACAAAGAGAAAAACACGAGAACATGAAATTTTAAAACTTTGTTGTAATGAGGTAATGAGTTGTGAGTGTGTGTTTATCAGTCCAGACCCATTGTTGAGGAGATGGATGGCTTGTGGAAAGAAGCTTTTACACAGTTTGGATGTGTGTGCCCGAATACATTGGTACCTTTTCCCAGGTGGCAGCCACAATGCTGGTGGCTTTGTGAGAGACCCAGATGATCTTCCCTGCTGTCCTCACTATCCACTGTAGGGACCCACGGTCTGAGGTGGCACAATTCCCAAACCAGACAGCGATGTAGCCGCTCAGGATGCTCTTGGTAGCCTCTTAATAAAAGGTGATAAGAATCGGTGGTGGAATCTGGGCCTTCATTAGCTTTTTCAGGGAGAAAAGATGCTGTTGGGCTTTCTTGTGCAAGGAGCTGGTGTTAAGGGACCAGGTGAGGTTCTCCTCCAGGTGGACACCCAGGTACTCATCTCTTTTGTCTTATCGACGTTCAGGAACAGATTGTTGTCTTTACACCAGTCTGTTAGCCTCTGCACATCCTCTTTGTATGCTGATTCATCGTTATTGCTGATGAGACCAACCATAATCGTGTCATCAGCAAACTTGATCCAAGATGGCGCCGAGTATGGCTGCCTTGTCGCGAGCTCCCTCAAGCAATAGTGTTTTTTTGTATCTAATTCTATTTTTATTTTTTTTTATTATTAGTAACAGGTTATGTCTTTTTGTGTACAATCGCCAAACATTACTGGATATAAGAGCAGGACTTTCTTACCGTTTTCCGGAGTTCAAGTTTTGGAACACAGATCCTCCATTCACAAATCCCCCATTCATCTCGTCTGAGACGCCTTTGTCCTGGATCCCTGGAACCTGCAAACGCCGGCGTAGAGGTAGAGCTCTCCAGCTTATTACTAGCAAACGTACAGTCTCTGGAGAACAAGCTTTGTGAACTTCGGGCACGAATCTCCTTCCAGCGGGAGACGCAGGACTGCTGCGTGATCTGCCTTACAGAAACCTGGTTGTCGGACAAGATACCGGACTCCGCGATTCAGCTACCAGGATTCTCCGTGCACCGCGCAGACAGGTCGCGGGAGCTAACTGGGAAAAGCAAAGGCGGCAAAAAAGCAAAAACTCCTGGTGTGATTATGCAAACGTGCACCCGATAAAGTCCTTTTGCTCACCGGACCTGGAGTTTCTGATGCTTAT
>JAOVVB010123623.1:0-12450 GCA_028570985.1 Heterobranchus longifilis | reverse complement strand
GAAATCTGAAATCTGATCTGTTATAAAGATACTGGTATCATATGAAACTAGACGACCCAAACTGGCCAAAATGTAGTCTAACTTTGGAGTGTTATCAGCATGTAACAACACTCCAAAGTTAGGCTAAATTTTGGCAAGGTAAAATGTGTCATTTCAAAGGGGGCCCTTGACCTCTGACCTCAAGATATCTAATGAAAATGTGTTCTATGGGTACCCACGAGTCTCCTCTTTGCAGACATGCTCACTTTATGATAATCCCATGCACTCTGGGGCAAAAACCTGCAGTTTTTCTCATGTTTTTGCCTATTCTAAAATGGTGTATTTGAGTATTTCTACATACTGGGGCCCATAAACACTCTTGAATTACATAAATTGGGAATGACTGGAAAGATGAGACTCTTGTGGATTCAATCAGCCCAAATTGCATTCACGTGTGATGATGTTAGTTCCCATAGTAACCATTTCATTGTAGACAAAAAGACAAAAAAACATGCACCTATAGCGGGTCTCTAAGGCAGTCTTTCCAAAAGTTAGGGTCGGGATCTAAAGTTAGGGTCGGGACCCAAAATGGGTCGCGTGTTATTGTTATTGGGTCAGCAGAGTAAAATGCACAACAATGCCATGATATGTGAATGTTTAAAGTACAAGTCCGTTATGAGGTGGTGAGAAACTTAACATTACACTCAGATTTTACACTGTGATGTACTCTTATACGCCAATAAATCCATCCACGTGAATGAATTACATATAAAGTCAATGTAAAGATGCGATTAGACGCGAGTTCCGGTTGGGCAGCGTGAATGACGCAGATTGGGTAGTGAGTTGAAATATCTCGCGTGAATGAAGCGATGAAAACACAAAATTCCAGCGTCCAAACTCACACGAATTAAGCGAATAGATTAATTTATTCACGCCCGGTGTATTAGAATGAAATAAATACGTTCCATATACATTTTAAATGTGTGTTCTTTATCAGTAGTTGTCAGTAAATGTCATGGCAATTCATGATGTATTTTTGTAAGTCTGGGTCCTCATTGGGAAACACCAAATTTCTCTTTTGGGTCTCGAAGTTGAAATGTTTGGGAGCCCCTGTTCTGAGGGTTAAAGTAGATATGAGTAGTGGAGACAGAAATGTTACATTAATGTTATTCTGACTCATGACACCGCTGCATAAGTCAGTGCCCCCCACTTGGGCCCCCCCAGTCAAAGAAAGTCTGGATACGCCACTGAAGCCTCTCCAGCCACAGCACTGCTGTATCAGGGGCAGTCATGTGTATCTACAGATATATCTAGAGGTATATAAATATATATCTATAAGCCTCACAGAGCAGCATCTGTTGTTGCCACCATCAGTTACACTCTCCTCAGGGAGGTGGCAGTGTTGGTCAGACTACACACACTGTGGTAGCACAGCACAAACACACACATGCTCAGCCTCACAGAAAGTGTGTTTAAAATAAAGACGAATAAAGTGTGCATGTGTGTGTGAAGGAGATAGATGGACACAAAGCCCTAACAGCTGCTGTGTGTTAAGGGGAGTTTAAATCAGCGCTGCAGTCCGTACCCTCCCTCCCTCTTTGATATGCCCGGGTACCACGGGGGCCCGAAGGCCGAGGGGCCGTTGGCACCCCCCACTTTACGCCCCTGTTCTGCACTGCGAGAGTTGATGAAGACATGAAAAACGTCATGTTGTGCATAAGCTTTGAGGCATGTAGAGCACAGAAATGTGACAGCCATCTCACTTACCAATCCATAAAACAGCAAATGTAACAAACTACTCAGTCCAGCACTGGGCATGATGGGAAATGTGGGCCGTCACAACATTATTTTAATTGGAAACCTCGTTTTGAGCTTTTTTTTTTTATCTAACAAGGCGTTAAATGGAGAGAAAGTAGCCTACAAATTGTGTGGAGTAAAACGCAAAGCAGCGAGAGAGTCAGGGTGATTTTGTTGTGGATGGTGGAACAAGTTACATTAAACTACAGCAGGCTGAGAAAATGAAACTACGTCACAAATTTTGGTACAGGGGCGCCATCTTGTGAGGATCGCGCTCTGTTTACCTGTGCCTGCTGCCGCTTGTGTTTTGTTTTGTTTTGGCTAAAAAGTTCTTTAAAATCTGTCAAATCTGACGGAGGAGGGAGAAGACGAAAAAAAGAAAAAGGGACCCGACTGTGAGACTTTCAAAAACATCCATCTATGTGATTATTTTATTGAGTCATTTTATTAATCAATCGCATTATCAATTAAGACAGATTTGCTTTAATTGTGGACCTTGTTGGTGGTGGAGGTTCTTTCATTTTCCATGAGATTTGAGAGATTTAAACAACCTTTTAGCCAAACGGAAAAAAAAAAAAGTGGTAGCAGGCACTTGAAAAACAGAGCGCAATCCTCACAAGGTGGTGCCCCGACAATTTAACACAACGTGACGTCAGCTTCACGTTTGTGAGTGCAATCCGTGTTTAACTCCATGTTGACTGCACCTGTCTGCGGCGTCGTCGCAGTACTACCGCGTGAAAACATATAAGAGGAGCGTCGCGTAACGTGTGCGAGTGTGCGGCCGAGCCACGGAGAGTGACGGTGGATGCGAGAGGAAATTAGCGGTAAACTTGTCTTATAAAAATGAAGTGTCTCACACACACACACACACACACACACACACTTCTTGGCCCCACTTCCGAAATAAATCCGCCGCCTCTGCCAGGTACACAGGCACCATCAGCTTCCAGTTCAGCCATATTGAGATAACCTCTGACCCCTCTGCACGGTCTAATCTCTCTTTATCAGCGTGCACGGAGCCACGGAGTGACAACATCTCGCCGCATGGCTTCCCTCAGCAGCAGCAGCAGCAGCAGCAGCAGGTTAGCGACCGGCACAAGTGCACCGACCTGCCTGAAACATCGGAGACGGATGAACCTCAAAGAACGGCCGTAAATTAATCACGGCGCGACAGGGGCCCAGTACTTGGATTTCGGTATTTCTCGCACCGTCACGTCCTCGTAAACACGTTACACACACCTGTCACTGAGCCGGTGTCACTGAAGAGCACATTGTGAGCACAGTGTGAGCGTCAACACAGCGTTGACGGACAAACTGTTTTGCGAGGCTCTTAAGAATAAACACAGCTGTCCCCTGATGTGCGCACCCCCCCCCCCCCCCCCCCCCCCCCCGGTCCAACTTACCTGATCTAAACTTGCTTCGTATCAGTATGGAGTGTTCAGAGCCCAGAAGAGTCATAATGCTTTCAGTACAGTTCCAGTGTTCAAAAGTTGCAAAATAAAGTCACGTACACTCGGACCCCGCTGGCCCCCTCTGGATGCCAGACTGAGATGAGATGGAGTGGACCCAGCCGTCCTCATCAGGAGGAAAAGCAGTGGAAGAAAAAAAAAACCAACACTTTCTCGCCGGTATGTCTCTCAGCCGGTGTGCGCCGTGCGCTGCTTTCCCTTCCTGTCTCCTCTTCTCTGCTCTCTGCTCTCCCCCGGGGGCTGATGTGGGAGTGCGTGCTTTGGTCCCATCTAGCTGAGAACTGTGAGCAGGGGCCAGGGACGGCACAGAGATATGCCCCTGCTCAGGGAGGGAGGGAGGGGCTACCCGGCCGGGACCAGGGTTTCCTCGAAGCCCCGCCTGCCGCTGCAGCCCGGAGGCTGGACAGGGCTTGGCTGATGACTTTCTTCCTCCCTTGTTGCCACCAGTGTAAATATATTCTGTGCCCTATCAGCCCCGCGGAGCGTCATTAGAGAGGAGAGATCAAGATAGGAGGCAGACTGATCGTGGAGCAGCAGCACAGCAGCGATTTCTTGCCTTGTGACCAAAGGCGTAGGTTTCGTTTCAACATTAGGGGGGTACACGTTTGAAATGGAGGGTTTGTGGGGGGGTCGTCCCTCGGGAAATTTTTGAGCGTTAAACACTTCAGTAAACACTTCATGCGTCCTGGGGATTTTTTCAGAGTGTCCTCCAAAAAAAAAACGTCCCAATAGGTCGTTTGTACAGGGAGCTTACTACGACCTGCAGTTAAAGTGAAGCGCCCTCTAGCGGTCGTGTATTGACGTTTCATTGTGAGGCGTCTCCCTCTCGTGTTATGGTGGCAAAAAGCAGGAAGTAATGTTTTCAGAGCGAGAAACATGCTTATGGTGGGTGGGTCAAACAAACACAGGACTTTCACCCAGGAGACCGAGGGTTCATGTCCCGGTTGAAAATAAAATTAGACAGAAAGTTTTTTTTTTAACTGACAGTAACAACCGGAAGGAAGGGTTTCCACAAGATTTTAAGTAGGCAGCCAGTGGGAAAATGTAGCTAGGGAAAACTTTGTCCGTAAAAGCCCAAATTTGGTGACTTCTGGCACATTCTAATGTCACTATTCCATCATATACACTGATCTTAATTACTGCATATTTAAAAAAGTTTGCCTACCTGATTGTAAACATGTAGTGAATTATTGTAAAGGAGAATTAGGCTTCTTGTGCATTTTAGTCCACACAGTCTGTAAATAGATATTAATATTTAAAACCATATTCCTGACTGATCAGAACTTTTGTAATTAAGAATCATTCGACCTTATTTATTATTTTTTATTTATTGACACCTTCACATTCAGTGAAAATACACAATCTTATTTTAAGGGGGAACATGTTTTTAATCCCACATCTTATCCAGCCTATGTATTGGTTTTAAATTAATGTATTAATAAAATAAACCTATGCCAGAAATAACTCTAAAATAACAAAACATGTGAATCACGTGACGCATCATGTGAATCTACTGAATCAATTAATTGCTGTAAAAAGTAGAGAAGATGTCATTCATCCAAAAATGTATATAAAATGTATATAATAAAGTAGCCCAGATGCACCAATGAGTATTCAGCTGTTTGGCTGCCAGCTGGCACTTATGGAAAGCTCTGTTGGAAGTATGTGACGTCATGCGACGTCGTAACGTGATTTAATGTAACAAATATTTTAACCCAAGCCATGACCTTTTTTCTAACCCTACCATATGGGTCGTATTTACTTCCACCACTAGGGGAGCTAATTTAGGAAACGGTCATATTAGAGGGTCGGATCATACGACACATGTGGTCGAATGGTTTGAAGGGCTTGTTGGATTTTTTATGCATTAATTTATGGTGGAAATGTGTTTAACCCTATGAAAACGGACGTCACGCGAGAGATCATTGTTTGCATGATCCTGTTTAAATTGATCTGAAATAAAATCCATAATATCTAGAGCAGTGGTTCTGAAACATTTTCATGTCAAGGACCCCTAAACTGACACTAATTAGACCACGGACCCCCATTTGATTAGACTTTGTCCCAGGGTCCCCCCATCTGACAGTATTTTTTGTATTTTTAATTTATGACTCAATTTCAATACTTTTTTTAAATTATTATGGTGTATTGACTTACATAACCTTTTATCTGAGGTTGTACAGATTTTAGGGATATAAAGCTTTTGAAGATACTCCAAGAAATGACATCACAAAAAGCAAAAACACCAACGTAGGCACAATTTCTATAGCAGAGATCTAAGAGTTAATTTCTTCTAAATAAAAGTCCTCTGTATGTTTTTATGTAACCTGACGCCATCAGATGTTCTGTTTCACAGAACCATCTGAGAAGCCGTAAAATAAATACCTGGCAGGTGATTGGACGAACCGTCTGTTTATCAAACTCGTGCAGAAGTCAGTCAGGAGAAGTGCAGAAAATGTTAAAAACAACATTATAACATCCAAACCATGATGTGTTTTTCTGACCTTAACGACTCTTTTCACTGCCTAAACCTAAAGAAAGTGACTGAAACGTACCGGCTAAAGTCACAGAAATGTAGATGTTTTTATGTTTTGTTAAAGTGAAACCGAAACCTACTGAACTTGTTATCACCCTGTATTGCATGGGGCTGGTATCATCCCCATGCAATACGCTGATAAGAGCCTTCTGGATCTTCTGGATCTGGATCTGGACTGATACTGAACGACAAAGTCCATTCAATCGAGTGGTAACATTTTAAACGGGTGCCAAAAGACTGATTTTGAGGGAATGGAAATCACCCTCTCCCCCTTCCCTTCATGATTTCAGTCATACTGATGGAAACACTGACGTTCATGAGAACCAACTTAATTAACAAATTCCCTGTTATGTGGGACCCATTTCTTACTTATCTTGATGAGGCCGGGGAAGGATACCAGCTGATTTCTCATAAGCTGCGGTCACATGGACACTATTTTTCATCCTGATTGAAATCTTTCAGATTTAAGATTTCGTAGCCTACTGTTAAGAGTATTGAATGCCTATTTTGGGGGGAGAAGAGCATGCAGAGCCAGCAGTGTGTGTGTGTGTACATCCATGTTGTGTGTGCGTGGGGAGTGTGTTTCAGAGCGAGAGACGGTGAATGCAGCGAAAGCAACAAGTCCTCCAAACCATGTTCCGGCCCTCTAATACGACCCATATGAGCATTTACTAAATTAGCGCCCCTAGTGGTGGGAGTAAAGTGTTTACATGGATACACAGTAACCAGAGTTTCGAAAAATCTTTCCTTTTTAGTGACGTAAAACTCCAGGAAAATATCACTTTACAAAAATATCCAGATACATGTGGACAGGGCCCAGGTGCCCTCTAACCAGCAAAAGTGGCGGAGGACATTCCCTGAATACACATGCGGCGCACACTTCAGACCATGCGCTGTAGATCGTCTAAATGGGGCCCTTTATGTCCCTTTTTAGCATCGGCCCGGTCTCGTAACACTTTGATTCATCGATGTACGCCGCAATAAGTGATCAGTTAAGCGCAGTCAGTCAGCCGGCAGCTGAGAAGCAGGAGGTTTATCTTCGTCTCCAGCCTGTATTCAACAAGGCATCCCTTCCTCCAGCTCCCACATACCAGGAGCACATTTGTCAGAGTTGAACTAAGCTCTGTGCCCGCTCTCCTCAGAGGGCGTCCGTCAACACAGGACGTCAGCTGGACATACGTCAAGGCTTTCTCTGAGCTTGACTTGAACATATAGAATGCGACGCAGTGGTTGCAGCCAAGCACACTAGAAACACGCCAAAAACACTAGAAAGAATCGTAAAATCCAACACGGTAAGACTGTGGTGCGGATGTCATCTGCGTGTCTTTGTTTTTGTTGCACAGCAGGTGTCAAAGAGGGCTACTGTCTCACTAAAGCCAGATTAAAAGCTTCGGTGGTTACAGCTGAGAATGTGAAATGCAGTACGTGTCTCTGTACCGGTCCCTGCATACACTGTACAAAAGACTTTTCAAGCAAGTCACATTATTTCACTTATTTCAAGGTATCCAGGGCCAGATTCACCAACATTTTCTTAAGATAAAAGTTCGAGGTTCTTAAGAAGTTTCTCAAGTTCAATTCTTGATTATTTTCTTACGATCTGGCCAATTTCTGAAGAACTTCTTTATTTTCTTATGAAATTATGAGGGCATCAGCGATGCAAATTTGCGACAATGATTCAATAAAGTTTGCAACTCGTGCAGGCAGAGGAGCAACTAACCAGGAGGCAATCGTTTTTTTTCCCCTCCGAGGGACACGTGACCCAGAGCAGCGTCTGTCTGAGGACAGTTGTTGCAGAGTTTAACGTGAAGCTAATATGAGTTTCCTTTTAACAAAATGCTCGGAGTGAATTTGAGTTCCCTCCGATAAACAGTGACGTGGTTTTTATGTCTGGGGCTTTTATTGTGAAAGGTAAGAAGGGAAGGAGTTGATCTGCTATGTGCTGCCTTTAGATTGAAAGGAGTAATCAAGTTTGCCGTCCAGGTTTGGACTATAGACTGTAAATAGGAGCCTCCTAAAGGAGTTCTCCTATGGAGACAAGCCAAAGAACCCTATATGGTTCTAGTTAGCACCTTTATTTCTCCCAGTGTACTGCAAAAAAATAAAGTTTTCCCCACTGGCAGATTTCTAATATATTTAGCTTGTTGGAAGTTTTTGCAGTGCTCACGTCATTCTTCCCTCCATTTGATCTCAATGCCTTCTTTTTAAAACTTCTTTCTATCTCCCTTGTTTATCCCCATGAGCCATCTCCGGCTCGACTTTGTCCCAAAGTTATTATTCCCTTAAAATATCCACCAATTTCCTACCCTGCCACTATACAGATTGCTACTGTAAATAAAAAAGAAGTGTGTGATTACCAAAGACCCTTTTCTCCACATTGTGTAAAAGCTGCAGTGACACAGCACTAATCAGTCATTGAGAGCTTTGTCCAGCAACAGCTCACTGCTTCTGCCTCGCCGCTATCCATTTTAATCTCTTCACACCATAAACACGGCTTTTGTTGCCGAGGAGCCTCGACACACAGCAGGGCGATGCGCACACCAAAACATGTAATAATTCCATGTAATAAATGACAGGGCCTATCTGTTTGCTGTAGCCGCGTGCTGACGCCATACAATGCTCAAGTCAAATATTTACGCAGAGGCTTCTCGGGCTGCAAATCTATCGCTGACATTCACGGGTACATTTGTCTCGTATGAACACGCGCGCACACATTTCACTGATGTACACGCACGCACACACAACAGTCGTGCGTCTTAATTAGCAGGTGAAAGTGCTTAAAGGGAAGGTCTGTCAGAGGGTTTGACAGTGTACACACAGCGTCTCGGAGAGATTCCTGAACAGGTCACCCAGCCCTGGCTTAATCCTCCCCCTTTAATTGGGCCCTATGTCAACGGATGTGACAAGTCTCATCTGAACTGTCTGGAGCTGCACATGTGTGTGTGTGTGTTTGAGCGTGTGTGATGAAAAGAAAAAGACGGTAGAGATAACGCTCATATATCAATATTGTTTGCAATCACGTTCTATTACGACGAGCAGAATTCAGACGGAGTGATGAATCCGTATATTTGTGAATGGAAATATTGGAAAGTGATAACAGGGTCGGATTAACTCACACGCAGTCTGGCCGGGATAAAGCCTTACTTCCTGTCCGCACAGGAAGTCTGTGTGCCCGTTCTCAAAGTCCCATCGCTACGGGAAACAAACAACAACCTCCAAGCTATCAACCTACACACTGAAAATGACAAGTTTGGAAGATTTGGATGGTGTAATAAGGCAGGCCTTATCAACAGGTTTCCTCCTGACAATATCTTGCCAAGGCTCCGTCGGGGCGTGGCGCCGCCCAGGACGATTGTGATTGGTTTAAGGAAATACAAACAGGCCGGGGAGATTTTTTCACTATCCAGGAGTGAAAGTGCATTCAATCCAGCTACACAAGACTAACTCACACGCAGCAGGTATCGTAAGAAAATTACTGTCTTTTTATATTTCAACTCCAATATACACATGGATACACCGCTGTTAGCTAACATTAGCTAACTTTAGCTACTGTTTTCTACGTTAAATTACCTACTAGATCAAGCGTTGCCAGAGGTCTGGTGAAACGCTGTTAAAAAAACTGCGTTGTGGCTTAAAAACACTGAGAAGTTGTCACGGCACATTGTAGTTGCATGGCAATACGAATCTCAGAACCCATGGCTATTGTGTTTTTGTTTTTTTTTACGACAATTTAGCCTTTGGGGGAAGTGGCCAAGTTTTCTGGGCATGCTTGAGTCGCTTCTGCTCCCTACAGATGTCCGACATGTTGTCCGGGCCATGTTGTTCCTCTTCCGTGCGCCGCTCTTCGTTTACAGTCCGACTAGCAACATGAGAATGGAGTTTTTTTTCAAAGGCAATTGTGTAATCCGACTTTGAAAGCAATTTGTTTAGTTTATTGTCATTTATTGTCGAATGTTCATTGATACTTTTTCTAGGTGTTTTTCTCTCCCCACACGGACTATTTACCTGATACAACCAGAGCAAGTCCCGCCCCCGCTCAAACGTGATTCGTCTACAAACGACAACCAATGCACTTCCGATTCCAAAATCTTGTCCCGTTGCCTACAGAGTTGGCTGAACAATTAATCAGAATTTTATCAAAATCGCAATATGGCTCTGTAAAAATGAGAATAATGATGCAAAAATTCCTTCTTATATCACAAATCTGTTGATGATAACGTTAGTTAGTTAACTCCTACGGACTGAAGACGGAGGTTTTTGATCCAGCCGCCATTTCTCTGTTTTCTTTTTTTTTTAAATTATTATTATTTTTTATCTCTGTACTACTATTTTCGGGACTCAACAGTAGCCCTTGTTTTTCCAGATTCAATCAACTGGAAACAGAGTAAATCAAAGGCAGAGTGCAGTGTTGGTTTTCTGCCTCCAGTTTTCTGCCCTCCATCTGGAAATCGAACCGTATGTGGCGTCATATGCAAACAACCTATTAGACAGATTCAAGTGCACATTTTATATACAATAACTGCGCAGCAGGGTGTCACAGTCTGGCTCTTTTCACTCTGCTCTGCGATGCATATCGCAAATGCAATAAGTCATATGCCTTTGCATGTTAAAAACACACATTCCATAATGCAACAAGTGAGCACAACGTGTTTATTGGCCCACTGCACAGACATCTAGATCAAAACATGACTGTTAGTGTTTCGTGTGATTTCTTGTGTTTTAGATAAAGCAGATGTGCCCAAACTGCACAAAATATCATTAAAATGAAGTGCAAATTCAGCGAGGGAATTACAAACACGACATAAGATGTGTCTGGAATTTTTAACAAGGCGGTCATTACATTGTCTTGCCATCCGTTCCAATAAAAGATGAATCAGTGGTATTTAGCTCCCCCGCTAATAGGAGCAGTCACGTATTTCAAATGCTTTAAATATCTTCGCTCATATGCCATCTGTGGAATCCAGCTGTCCCCCGGTCATACTCATCTTGCTTTGCCTGGGGGGGGGGCAGTTAATAAACAAATATTAATAATATTTATCAGATAAAAATGAACAAAATTGAAAATGGAATTAACTTGGCACAAGGATTGAGAATAGGCCTGTCTGATAAATCTGATATTTTACTTTAATTTGAGCTGCAACACTGAGTCAACTAATCAATTAGTCGATCAACAGAAAAATAATCTGCAACTATTTTATTTATTTCATAGCATCAATAAGGAGGTTACAATCCTAATCTTGTTGTACTTTGACAATAAAGATATACACTATAGATTAAATGTTTTGTTGTTGTATCAGTGTCAAGTAATTCTGTGTGGGATGGACCACTTAGTGGCATGACACGCAAATAATTCATTCATTCATTCATTTATTCATATACTATATCTTATATTCTTCTTCTAATCGATTAATTGTTTAAAGTAATTTTTCATATAAAAAATGTTAGAAAATGCTGTTTTCAACCTCTCAAATATGGATATTTCCTGCTTTTCTCTATTTTATATCGTATTAAACTGAATATCTTTATTTAAAGACATCACCTTGGACTTTGATAAACTGGGATGGACATTTTTTCATTACAGGTATATTCTGACATTTTATCAGGCAGACCATTAATTGATTAACAGAGACAATACTTGTTTGATTAATTGATAATGAAATTAATTGTTAGTTGCAGCTCTACATTTAAAAGCTGCAGCTTTGTTTTCATGAACAAGCTCTGGCACATTATTTACATTCAAAGTACCAAAATTCCTGTGTGATTAAATTTATTTTCATTGTGAATTACAAAATGGTCGTAGGGCCACAAGACACCCTATCGGGGGCCAGATTTGGCCCGCAAAATTGAGTATCACAGATTTCGACCATCTTTTGACATTGTCCACTGAAACCCAAAATATCGACAGATCTTTAAGTTACGAGCTGCTCACAGACAGCTGAATTCTGCAGTAAATGTAAACTACATTGCAACTTTCTTTTTTAACTTGACCTCTGTCAACATTTCCAAAAAGCTCTTCTGAGAAAAATTTTACAAAATGTATTCGCAATATAATGTATTCTTTTCATTTAACTCATTTAATAGAGCTCCTAATAGACAGCTAATGTAGCATGAATTCAACAAAGAATGCATTTTCAAGTAAAGTACTACTTTTTTTCCCACCTGGAATTTAAACTTTTAAAAACTAACCTATCAACATTTTTAAAACACATTTTGAGTTTCTGCATTGCCAGCTTACAAAAGATAGATTTCTGTCAGTTCCATCTGCAATCACGTAACGGCAGACCGCAGTGCCAGGAAGAAATCCACAAAAAAAATACAGTTTCAAGAAGAATGGGCATCTCATCTTTTCTGCTTTCCACTGTCACACAGATTGTAGCGTAGGTGGGTGCCATTGTCAGGGCAAGGTCACGTATAGTGCATGTATTTTGTGCATGTGTGGATGTATGGGAGTGTTTTTGCTTGTGTTAGTCAGACAGTGTGTATTTGCCAGTGTGCGACTGCATCTGTTGTTTCGAGGGTCGTGTCAGACTGTGGATTCACCAGACGCACTGCAACTGCATTCCCTCCTACACGACTGCTGTTTTCCCATACAGGCGTGTGTGTGTGTGTGTGTGTGTGTGTGTGTGTGTGTGTGTGTGTGTGTGTGTGTGTGTGTGTGTGTGTGAGAGAGAG
>JAOVVB010123613.1:0-12450 GCA_028570985.1 Heterobranchus longifilis | reverse complement strand
CGTTCTGCTCCACGATGGTGTCAGGTTGAGTGTGTGTGTGTGTGTGTGTGTGTGTGTGTGTGTGTGTGTGCGTGTGTGTGTGTGTGTGTGTGTGTAAAGGTGCTGAGTAGTTGTGTGGGGGTAGAGGACCAACTGCTGCCTCAGCCATCATTCCCTCCCTACATGTCACACACGTCACCTTTCCTTGACCTCTCATCAGTGGAGGAAAATAACTGAGTACTCATGCTGTTTTGAGGTATTTACACTTTACTTGAGTACTTCCATTTTATATGACTAATATATATAGGTAGAGAGAGAGAGAGAGAGAGAGAGAGAGAGAGAGAGAGAGAGACACACACACACATAATGAAGCACAAGTAAGTAACAAAACAAAAAAGATGACTGTCCTCATTAACAACAAATAAAAAATAAATTAAAGATAGATTAATACAGAAAATGTGATTATTTCTAATCTAAAAATATATATAGCTGTGATTATATCCCCACATTAAATCTGGTTTTTATCTCTAAATGCTACTCTATACTTCTACTCTACAACACTTCAGGGGTAAATATTATACTTTATATCCCACTACATTTATCTGACAGCTGCAGTTATTTTGTAGATTGAGGCTTTACATACTACTCATATCAGTATCATCATCTTATCAATATAATGCATTATAGATTAAACTACCCAATAGTATGTAAAGTAAATACAGTAAAACACAACAATACAACAATAAAATGCATATAAACCCTCTAAAAGGAGCCAAGCTGTATAATGAATAATAATGTCTCGCACACACAATAGAAAATGTCAGCAGCACATACAATTTACAGTTGGTGCCACCTTCCTCTAACTCCTTTTTTTCCCTTGCTACTGTGGTATAAATATAATACCATAAGTACCACAGAGTGATTTAACGCCACAGACTCATCTAGAGACCAATCCAACTGTATAATGCAGCCACCCGGGTCTCTTAAACACGGGTGGCCTCTGGGATGCCAGAGTCAAAACAAAAACAGCGGTTGCCAGCCCTGTAACCACAGTCTGCAAACCACTTCAGCAGGAAAGATCAAACAGGCTTTGATGTCCGTCAAAATCGCTAAAATGTTTGTTCTAATGAGCCTTAGAGCCGGCTGACAGGGACACGGTTAAGGAAGCAGCAGTGCGCCTTCGGGATAAGACACCGGCAAGCCAAGCTGAAGCTCAATTACCTGGCAGCGGGATCCGGGCTGAGGCTCCTCTCACCTGGTCCACATCAAAGCAACTCTATAATACGATTTTTCTTTTCCATCAATAGGAAACATTGGCCAGCTCTGTGCCTTTCATCCTGCTCACAGCTTCTCTCATCCCCTCTCTCTCTCTCACACACATTTACATGCATATAGAGAATTTTTTTTTTTTTTAAATCCACCACACACATTCTGTCACATGTGCAAATTAACCCACTATGTAGACTTTTAACTAAAGTATGGTGTAGGTATGTCGTTTCTGATAATGACATCACTGCATAACTCATAAATGTTCAGACAAGCTGAATATATGTCGTTATTTATGATGCTGTGTATATATGCACAATTCAAAGATATTGCCTAATTTTCTTTCAAACTAATTTGGTCACGGATGTCCAGATGTGGTACTGAATTTCATATTTTAGAAAACAGAATGGGATAATAGTCTAGGAAACACAAATATTTTCCATACTCTCTTTTCTTTTTTTCCATACTTACCCAGACCTGGAAATAAAAAACAATTTCCATACTTTTCCATACTGCGTAGGAACCCGTAGTTACTATGGTTACACAGATTGCAATGTTGTGATGCAAGCAATGAGTGGGTCAATGAAAGCGCCATAAGTCGAATGTTTGCAGTGTGTCATATTACGTGTGTGCGAGCACAGTTATCATCTCTCTGGCTCTTAGAGAGCTATAGCCCGGCTCTGTCCAAAGGTAAACAAGACTAAGTTGAAACCTAGTACTGTTAAACCACAGCCTCAAAGGTTGCGAGGCGCTGCAGCTGAGTTTATTCATGGGCAAACTGAAACCCAAACTGTACATTTACTTCCACCTGAGAACTTTACTGTTTATTTATTCTCTGCTCTGCTCGCCGCCACCTGTCTGCTCTCAGCCACCCTCTCTCTTTAGCGTTCACCGATTAGCTCCACTGTAAAAGTGAAAATTAAACTTTGCTCGCGCTACTTTCAGATGGTTCTTTTAGTCCCGGTAAATCCGTGGTGGCAGCAGGAAGTGGAAGAGGATCAGCTGACTGATCGCCGAGACAAAGACGTTACAGCTGACTGACGTCACGCTGATTACATTTTGAAAGAGCAACAGCCAATGGGGAAAGCGTCAACTCGATCAACGTCACCAGCGTCTTTGACCAATGGTGCGACTTCAGGAATTCATTTTTCTGCGGAGACTAAGAAAAGTGAATTCCCCTTCATCCATCATGACAACATTCTACAGAGAAACCATCGAGAGCATCATAACACACTGCATCACTGTCTGGTACAGAAACCGTGCAGCCGACGACCGTAAGTCCCTGCAGAGAACAGTGAGAGCTGCAGAAAAGTGTCTCTCTCTCTTCCATAGCTGATATAAACACAGAGCGATGTGTCAGAAAGGCCACCAACATAATGACTGACCCCTCCCACCACCTCTTTGCACTCCTGCCATCTGGTGGAAGGCTCCAGAGCATCCATGCAAGATCTACCAGACTGTGCAATAGATTTTTTCCCCCCAAGCCATCAGAAGTCTGCTGCCCCCCGTCCCTCCCTCCAACACAATGGGATGATATATATATGCATACAAATGCACCAGCACTTTAAATTCTGAACCTGCTTTTAAGCACTGTACATTACTTCTGTACATTGCACATATAAATGCATCAGCGCTTCCTTTTAATTGACTTTTTAAGCATACCAGTGAGTGCATAAGCTACTGTACATTACACACGTAAATGCATCAGCACTTTCATTTAATGCTGCTCTTTTCTTGATTTTAATGCGTCTTTGTCTTTTTTTTTAAATATGTGTATGTTCTATGGAGAATGGTATTTTGCTGCATGTGTGTTATGGAAGTGACAAATAAATCTAATTCTGAACTTCATCACTCACTCAGTCAGCGACAGACTTTCCTGTTTATAGCGCTGGCTCCACAGCTTTGCTGCGGTCCAGCCAAAAATAACACGTTAATTGGTGAGCTTTGGGGATGCTGGCAGGCCGCCTACGAGATATGCTGCTTCAGTACACTTTAAGAACAAATATTACCACTACAGAAAATTACAGATGGACATTTAATATCCAGGAGTTCACGTTATAGACTGACTATCCCTGTAACAACTTGGCAACAATTTAGCACATTGACCATACACGTCCAGCCATATACTAAGTTTCAATCCTGTCTAGACTGTTGTTCAATGTTTATTGTCAGAAACTGTGTAAATTATGTCACATTACCATCACTTTGAAATTCCATCAAATATTGACTGAAAAACAACTTTCACTACAAAACAGAATTGCACATTTAATTAAGGGCATCTTTCTGCAAAGAGTAAGACTTTCTTTATTTCTTTTAGGTAATAATTGTGACAACTTGCAGTCAGTTCTGAGAAAAGAAGCATTTAAATCAATGTTCTCAGAAGAACAAAAAACTATGTCATGTAAAATAAAAGCATCAGAAAGGACATTCAGGCATATCCAGTTCTGTGATTTACAGGGATTTCACAGCTCATTCAAACACATTTACCTTTTCTGCATTTTGTGGTTTAACAGCCTGAACTGAAAATGGGTTTCATCAGGAACTTTGTCACAAATGCTTATACAACAATCCATAATGAAATCCATTTGTGTTTTTGTTAAAATGAAATCAAAAGTAAAGCAAAATATGAAGCAAAAAAAGTATGTACAAAATAGTAACACAAAATAGTAACCCCCTTTGTAATGATTTTCAAAGATGAGTTTAACTGCATGCCGTTGTAATGTGGAGCCCAATGTTTGGTAGAGTTTATCACTCATCTAACACCATCCTGTGAAAAATGGTATCATGTTGTGAGGAGGCTTTTCAGCAACAGGGACATGGAGACTTGTGAGAACACAAAGGAACAAAAAAGAGACACTTCTCATTTGTTTCAGAATGTTAGAGTGAATCAACAATATATGAAAATATCCTTTTATATCTAAGAATTGCTCACAGATGTTTGAGAGTGACATGAGATGACATGCAAAGAACAATGTGAAAAAGATCTCTAAACCTAGTCGGGCCCTGTGAATACAGACATAACCAGAAAAATCTGGGGATGTAATCGCTGCCAAAGTTGTCTTGAGAAACGAAATGCTTCAGTTGAAAATTGAGATTTATTTTTCCACTCTTAATATATTTATACAATGATTTGGCAGTCGTTTTATTGTATTTTGGGGTATGCTATCAACATCATTTTAGAATAATTATTTTTTTATCCATCTTGCAAAATCATCAGGGGAGTTAAATACTTTCTAAAGACACTGTAAATAAATACAGATGCCATTACATCATAAACTTCTCACCCTATTGGACAGTTTGTTGTAAACGGCTACAACTACAAAGAGTAACTATAGGAGATTTAGATTTTTAGGAAGAGATTTTATTTCATAAACAGAGCTCCATTTAGTCTCATCTACAATGCTAAACTTGCTCTCTTGCAGCTTTTCCAAACCACAGTGAGTGGTTAACTGTTTACTAACACTGTCCAATCATACATGTCTCCTAACTGTTATTCACTTTAAATGGACTTCTCCAAAAAAAACAAAAAAAACATCTAATATTAAATATTAACACACTCATGCATTAAATGAATATTCTAAATGAATGCACAGGCAGACCTGCATCTCATTGTTTTGCAGTGGAGGTAGAGTCCATAAAGTAGAATGATGTGCTCTTTACCGAGCACCGGGCCAGGTCATGAGGCCATTAAGTGGTGAAATTAGATTAGCTTAAACTTAATGAAGTCCTCATGAAATTCGGCTGCAGAGGACAGGACTGTTTTCGTACTGCCAAATGATTTAACAGCATTCTCTTGTTTACAGGAATCCAGTTCGCTATGTCGTCAACAGCAAGCAAATTAAAGCAATGGTTTGATATTTTGGGAAATACACTTTCTTGCCGAGAGTTAGCTGAAAAGACCGATATAACTTTCATGCCTGTACAGTAAACATAAGGCTGCATCTTGTTAGCTTAGCTTAGCATACAGACTGTAAAACCAGAACTTGTTTCTGTATGATTTTGTATGAATTAAACAAATGAAATATTACATGTCAGTTAGTGAACTTTAGTGGAGCTGGTGGATTTACCTGTGGACAGACTAGCTGTTTCCTTTGCGCTGGAAACTGGGAGAAACAGTTTTCCAAAATGTCAAAATATCCCTTTAAGGGGAGACACGAGACACTACAGGTGAATAGGGTAAAATATTGAACTAATAGAAATCACCATGAAGTTATGAAGCAGTTTTAAACACGTGGTTGACGTGGGAACTACTTGGTGTAGTTTAGGCAACAGAACTACTTGTTTAGGTTTAGGAAAAGACCATGGTTTGGGTTAAAATCAGTAAGTTTGTGACACAGTACATGACATGGTTACATACTAACGTGGTTACGTTGGTTAACTTAAAATAAGTCAACGAGTTTTGGTTTCACATGGGAAATGAACAGCGGTCTCGTGAGTGAAAGTCTTGTGTTTGTCGCTCTTTATATAGTCTGCACCAAACAGTGCCGGGATAAATCTTTTCTTCCTGTCCGCATGTCCATGTTCCTGTTTTGAAAGACACTACAGGTGAATAAAGTAAAAAAAAAAACTGAAACTATGAAACTTCCATAGTTGATTACTTACATTAAGACAATTATTTTTTGTATTACATTACAACTTTTGGTGAATTTAGAAGAAATCTACAGATGCAAATCGACAAAGTGTAGTAAAAATAAACACATAAAAGTGTATTTTGGATGTTTTCTTTCCCAAGTCTGAAAGAAGATATTATGGAAGCAAAATGAACAGTGCATGAAAAAACAATGTTTTTACCTGCAGTGCCTCACCACTCAGGAACTTCCTGTTTGTTCTGCCATCATAGTAAAAGTACGTAAGGGTCTTTCTTCACATTCCCTGAAATTAAGCACTCAGCTATTTTCCCTTGTACTCTCCGTATAATACTACTCCACAGACCAGTGCATTAAGCATTGTGAGTGTGAGCAGATGTGAGAGTGCTTTAGAGAAGAAAGCAGTGAAAGGATACTTGTAGTCCAGACGGTGCCACAGGCCCCGTGTTGTGTCTGGCCTCCCTGTGGCAACCTGTAGACCATGAGAGAACCACTGTTACTCACTGACACACAAAGACCCTCTGGGGTGGCTATATACGCTGCCTGATGGAAATGCTGAAAACCTGCACCCCTGCGGGGTCAGCGGGGCCATATCCAATGACCTCAGCATTTACAACTGGGACCTCGGGCCCTGTGCTTATATAGGAAAATCTTGTTCTCAAAAACGGCAAAGTCCCGAGAGATGCCTTCTTGCGACAGTAAGAACACACCTCTCAGCAGTCCCTGTGAGGACTCTCACTCCGCGCAACGTATCCATTTCCATAAGAAAGAGCCCTGGGGCTCGGCCTCACCTCTCCACCAGCCGCGCTGCCTATTCTGTCTGCCCCTCTGGCCTCATAATGCCAGGGAGCTGCCCAGACCATGTCCCATTCACAGCGTGCAGATAAGAGTCGGGACAAATAAGAAGATGAAAGAGAGAAGGAGATGGACAGCTACTGGGAAGCTCATTGTAAGGTGGTAGGGGTGAGACATGCCCGCACAACAGAACAGGCACACTCAGAAGCGCCTGTGTCCTGGCAAGGATGTGCTGCAGACTGTCATTTTAGCAGGAAGCAAAAACTGCATTTTCTTCCCCTTGAACCTCTTCTTCACTTTGATGTCGTGCAGTGTTGGAATAAACAACAGGGCCAATATTAAAATGGTAGAAGCAAGTACAGTATGTGTAAAAATGCTGCATATTGTTATCCCTGCAACAGTGTGTGCCAACAAAATCTTCCAATACCCTATACCAGTAGTCAAACATGTAGAGACTCGCGCAGCACTTTAGTGGTAATTAAAAATAGCTCTTAAGCAAATGAAGTTTCATTGTCTGTGAATGTGATCGCTCCTCTTTCATTTTGTTCAGTTCTCTGCAGAGAGGAGAGCTGTGATGTTGGCAACTAAGCAGAAAACACAGCTTACAGCACAAGATACTGTGTATACATGTGTAGGATCACTTTGTGTACAACAGTAACTTATTTCAAGTATTGTGAATGAGTGAATAATAGAAGCTGTTGGGCTTCCACCTGCTGAAGTCATCTGGAAAGCAAGTGAATGTGAAATAGTTTCTTTTTAATTATGATTTCTTTGCCCGTTGATAAAGATATTACCATAAAGATAGATAGTGATTAAGGTTTTAAGCCTCAGGAGATGTTTCCTACTGGAATCTGTCACTTTTCTCTGCATATTTTGGAAATTAGCTGCTCATTTTTAAAGTTTAATGGATACTGGCAGAGACTTTTCATAAAAAATGGATCCCCTGAATACGCATATCGAATCATGTCTCTCGGTAGACCATTAGGACTATGGTTTGCAAAAGTGTTTTAAAGTAAACAAAAACAACTATTGCCTGTAATACATCAATATAGCACTAATGCTCGGGACTCTAAATGGGATTGATGAGCAATAGCTATGAAGTGAAGCTAAATGGAGGCTGTGATAGTAAGCAATGCCCTCTTGGGTATTGTGCTTTTTTTCTAAGACTGAAATCAGTCAGAAAGCAAGACAGATTGATAATTTGCTGCTGCCTTGTATACATAAAAATATGTTTTAGTGCAAGACTGTCCTCTACCGGAACCACAGATCATTTGTACAAGCAACTACATTTATTGATAGGCGGCGCCCTCTAGTGGCTGTAGTAATTATGACGGCACAAAGCAAGAAGTCATGTAATTAAGAGTAGTATTTTTTTTGTGAATACTTTTATTGCAATACATTCATATTTACAATCCGTTTGTACAATGTCGATGTATGTTTACATGTATTGACAATATGTTTTAATTCTTTCTTTTTTTTTTAAATGCACCCAGTCATACAGACAAATCGATAAAAACGGTGAAGATTAAGGTTAATATAAATTCATCATTCTAATACTGAAATATTGCAGAAACAAAAATGAATACAACATTTTAAAAAATAAAAATAAAAATAAAAATAAAAATAAAAATAAAAATAAAAATAAAAATAAAAATAAAAATTTAAAAAAGGGGAAAACAAGAGTAGTATTAAGACAGAGAAAGACCATTCAGGGCGGGTGGACTTGTCAAACAAACTTTGACCCAGGAGACAGCTGTTTGTGTCTCGTTTGAAAATAAAAGTAAAGAGCGAGTTATTTTATATTGGGTCATATGGGTTGTATTAGAGGGTAGGAACAAACGATGTATGTGATTGTATGTTTTGGATGACTTGTTGTTTTATAACCTACTTTTTAAAAAAAATACAAATTTTCAAAAACAAACTTTCTACAGTGGTGACCAGAGCATGGCACTGACACTATATAAAAGAGTCACTTGCAGAAAATCTGCACAAAGTTGTAGCACTGCAGATTAAAACACATTTCAATGCCAGAAAGGAGAGTACTGCAATAAACACAGTGAATAAAATATGGATTACAAAACAGTGGCATCAAGGTGTTTTTACCTCAAAAGAAAGATCCTCTAGATTTTCATCTGCATCCACCCCCACTCTGTAGAAAATGAAAAGAAGCACAGTGTCTCAACACAATAAAATGACAGACATAGAGACGACTCCCACAGGTTTGATTCTCCACTACACGTGAAGCTGTACCTGTTTAAAAGTCAGTCTAGCACTGCGTGTGACTTCGCCATGAAAGTGAAAGTCAGCGTGGAACCCGGCTCAGTTTGAACGTGACCTTTCAAACGGTTTCATCGAAATCAGCCACGTCTTCCCCGTCGCACCAAGAAAATGTCAGCTGGGTAAACCTTTGATAAATGACAAACGGCGCGTTGCAATTATGCTTGATATTCTGCGTGTCTGCGATTATTACCCTGTCGAGGTGCGGACCCCACTTTGCCGCAGGCGTGCTCGAGCAACAGGGCTGAGAGGAGGAAGAGGCCGACTGGCTGCTCGCTCGCTCGCTCGCTCTGAATTGAAATAAAGTGACTCAGCACCGGCCGGTGACAGCCTAGTGAGCTGCTTCATTGGGGAAACAAGGGCGTTATCTCAGAGTGCGCATGCATTTTCTGCATCTACACGTGTACTGAGCGCCCACACTGCAGCACACCATCATTTACCCTGAATGTGAAATCAAAAGGTGATAACTTTGTAGCATTTTCTCACATGGTGATACATGGTGCAGTTATTCAGTAGCCAAAAAAAAAAAACCCTCCGTTCAGTACACTGAAGGTATAAAAATTTCCCACAGAGCTTAGAGGGATGCTGAGCGCGAGATGGCTGTCGATGCTAGTTCCTACAGGTCAGCAGTTAACTCTAATAGCCGAGCATTACTGCTGCAAGGCTCAGGACATTTTGAGATAGCCTACCACAATCACTGTGCAGTGTGTGTGTGTGTGTATGAGTGCAGTTTGAATGTGCTGACGGCAAAGCCTTTCACAGAGAGGCTCCTGCAATAACACATCAGAGAGGAGATTCTCATCAGAGTATTGAAGCGCTGCGGCTACTTTAGGTTGTGCAGATTTTTGTCTTGGCTGCCTTCCCTCCACAATCCATCTCCGGTGTTTGTCTTTACTGTGTGTGTGTGTGTTTTTTTAAATACTTCTCCCTCTCTGATCATTGCTCTTCGTGTTATTGGTTCTCATATTTCAGTTTTTTTTGTCTACAGTACAAATGGAGGTTATTTTGATCTGTGCTGTGAAACTCAAGAAAACATTCTGGATATTATTGTACTTGGTAATTAATTCAATTTTGATCCTGGCTGTGGTCTATCCCGTCAAAACATCCGTCACTGAGCCATTTCTCTTAAGTTTGTTTTCGTTTTTTAACCATCTGTCCCCGTCTCTTCCTCTATTTACTCCACCCAGCTTCTGTCTCGCTTTTAACTTCCTCTCTACACCAATCTTCATCTTAACCACAAGATTTTTTTCTGTTCCTATTTTTCTAAATCTTTTCTGTCCGCTTTCAAAGGTCTCATTGTCCTCCACTTTCATCCAACTCTCTCTCTCTCTTCTCAACATCCATTTCACTCCCTCAGATCACTCTTCCTGTCTTTATCACCTCCTACACCTCCTCTTAATTCTGTTTCTTTGTTTCCTCCAGTCCACAATCTCCCTGCTATTGTCTTGATTTTCTGCCCACCACATTTCTCTATTCTTCTTGTCAGAACAGTAGAAAGAGGTTGAAATTGTGCACAGGGACAAAGGTAAGCACCTTATCTTAACCCTCTCAATCAACACCATCATGTATTTCAAAGGCCCCTGCTGCCATGGATTACTACTGCTAATATTACTACCAACACCAAATGCATTTTTCCCTGTAAAAAGGCATTTTTTTCCTTGTTAAAGGCAGTTTTTTTTCCCGTTAAAGGCATTTTTTTTCTCACCACTGTCCTGTTGTAATGCTTGCTCTTGGGTGATGTTGTGACTTTGAAAATCACTGAGCGTGTTCTTGACCTGCTCTATATGAAGTGTCCTGAGATATCTTTTGTTAGCATATGACACTATAAATAAAACTGAATTGAAAAAGTACATTTATTTATTCATAGATAAATACTGCTGAGCATCACTGTACTTGCCTGCCACTGGAAGAACAACCCGTGCATCACTTTTATTACTGCTACTTGGTCATTTTAAGGAGATTGTTAAGATGCCTAATTGTTGTGTATTGTTGCGTATGGTGCGTGTTGTGTTGTCTTATAAGCCAGTGCCGAAGGCAAATGTCCATTTTATGCAAATCTAATGGACAATAAAGTTATCTGTATCTGTATCAGAATAATTTATTAATGACCACACGACCAAGTCGGTGGGATTTAATTTGCTTTCGGTAAATGTAAGCTCAGTTCATCAGTGTCATAAATAAACATAAACAACGTACAGAGCAGACAAATACACAAGTTAACGCATGACAAAATGACAGACAGTATTTACAGACTGACACAGTTTTTAAAGTGCAGGTACAGCAGGGGTAGAGTGGGGAAAAGCTTTTTCTGAAAGGTGATGATTTGCTGGACGGGGATCTACAGCGCCTCCTGGAGGGCAACAGGTGGTGAGCAGGGTGAGAGATGAGAGAGGTGCCGATGGTTTTTGATGATTTGTTGACTATGCGTTGTCGTGTTTCTGACCTAATTATGCGAGGCCTTTCTGGGGCGACACAGGAGCAAGTTGTTTTGGTGCAAATTGTTACGGGAAAAACCGCTTGGATGGGGCAGGCTGTGACAGGCAGTGCGCATGACGCATCGCCCTCAGCTGGTGGGATACATTCCATGGCGACAGGCTCTGTCACTGAGCTGAGCTGATAGAAAACAGAAAGGGCAGATAAGGTGTGAAGGAAAGAGCCAGAAAAGGAACACAAGCAGAGGGCAGAGCAAATAAAGAATAGGAGGAGGACGAGAGAATAAAATAAGAGAATGAGTTCCAGTTTCCTGTGCATGATGGCGAGTGAGATAGTCTGCAGTGACATGGGAGTGACAGAATGAGTTGGGGCTGCTGGTGAACGTGTGTGTGTGTGAGAGGGAGAGATAGTGAGCTGGTGACTGTGTGAGTGAAAGATTGACTAAGAGACGGGACAAGACAGCCAGAGAGAGAGAGACAAAGAGAAAAATACATAAAAGAGAATAGAGAAGAGAGCGGCGGTGTCTCTCAGTGGCGAAGCAAGAGAGGAACAAAGAGATAACGAGGCGGGGGGGTGTTTGTGAGTAGGACGACAGTCTGTTTTGTGTCTTGGGGAAAATATTTCGCCGTCAGCCAGCCTGCTCTCACAGTATCACATTTTAAAATTGATGTGACCCTCGTGTCCTGTTATCCTTATCTTCAATGCACTGATGTTCGATAAAGACAAATCCAAGTCCAAACTACTCCAACAACTCACGCCGTCTCCATTCACGTACTTCTTCTGTACTTACACTTTTTAATGCATAGTGCATTCACACTGTGAAGTATGGCAAAATGCACTATGAGTACCCGAATGGTGCACTCATAACGGTCAAAATGTTGATTGGTGATTGCTCCTGACATTTTTCGCTGAAAATGTTTAATAATGATACCTATTTATGCATTGCAACTGTTTTCTTATATTGCATTTTCATTTCATTTCATTTTTCTTTATTTCGAACATATTAAAAAAAAAAATATATATATATTAAACAAAAACAATCAAATGTGAAAAAAAAACAGCAAAACAAGTCATAAACAATATTTTAAACATATTATGTTCGAAAAGGAGCAGG
>JAOVVB010123595.1:0-12450 GCA_028570985.1 Heterobranchus longifilis | reverse complement strand
GACACAAGAAGGTCTTTGCGCTTTTATATATATATATATATATATATATATATATATATAGAGAGAGAGAGAGAGAGAGAGAGAGAGAGAGAGTCTGTTTTTGTATTATTTGTAATATTAATGTGTTGTTAATTTTAAAAAAAACTTCCACTGCTGCGGTACTTTCTGCGCATGCGCGTGTGGAGGAAACTATCTTAACCACTGCGCATGCGTGTCACATTCAATATGGCTGCGCCCATCAGCAAGGTGGTAAAGGAACGATATTTTTTATAACAAGCATTATAAATGAGCTGCTGGACAGCCTTTAGACAATGTATGACTGGAACATGTTTCGTTATAGCCACACCGATGTTTCCGATGACAGGAAAAATCTAACGGAGCTATCTGACCGTTTTCTATTTGATTTCAAGATCACAGCTGAAAAGCTTCAGTGAGTTATTTACTTTCTCAAATGCTTATTTTTGTATTAATGCTTAGTCCATGTATGTCCAAATACAATTGTCAGTTTGGGTTGTGGCAGTCGTTTTCAGCAGAACTGCACAGAACTGATTGTTATCGTCGTCGTCGTGAACACAAACGTTACACAATTTAAAATGTCATCAAAATAAAACACTGTTTGTCGTAATACATACACGCTCAATTAAAAAAATACCATAGTCGGATACAGAATATCTCCTAATATAGGCATTGTAGGGGAATATATTTTTGTTAGAAATAAAAACATAAAATCCTAAAAAAAAATATTTAATGCAATTTTGCCGAATGTTTCTTCCGGACTAGAGAGGAAACATATGCCAAAGTCAAGTCAAACCCGGGGATCTGTCTGTTTACACAATGGCCTATAGAAGAGCTGTAAACCTTCATTTGAAAGGAAAGGAGGTTGCCTTTAGTCTGTGGATACCTCTTTTCCAAAAATCACCAAATGTCATCAGACAAACTGCCAGATTTCATGAACACTGCTGCAGAACTACAAGGACTCTTCACACCGGTACACCTTTGATGGTGGCCAGGTTACTGTCAGTGGATGAGCTTTTTGCCAAGAGGTCTCTGCAGGAATACCTGAAGAAGATGGAGGCAGAGTACAGTGAATGTCTGAGAGCAGCCAGCAGGGGTGTGACAGAGGAGCAGTGCAGAGAGGACGAGCTGAGGGCCAAGATGACCAAAGTGTCCCTGCTGGCTCCTCTTATCCAGAGCATCAGAGAGCTGGACACCAAACAAAAAGAGATGGCTGAGACCGAGACGCTCCTGAAAGGTGAGATTTCTCTGCTGCTGCTGCCACATAAAGGCAAGATATAGTTTGAATAAGAGTATTTGGTGCAATATCTGGAATTTCTATACAGTTTTCATCAGTCTGTGGGAAGATTACCCTCGTCCAAGGGTACTGAAGCAAAAGTGTGTGCATCTGTGCTTAATGCAAGGTTCTGTTTAGAGGCTAGTTTGGAAGCACAAATGTAAAATTGATGTGCACACTAAATTTACTCAATAGTCAATCATGAAAGAGAGGAGGAAAGGAGGAGTGGGCAGACTGCATTCACTGGTTAAAAACTCTTTACGGCTCAAAATGGGACCAACCAGATGGGAATCACTGTTTTAGGCTAATCCAGTGATTTAAATACCTGACAAATCTAGGGCTGCCCCATCTTAGTTCACTAAGCGGCCGTTTGGGTCTTAGTCAACTCAGATTTCTTTTGTCGATTAGTCATTTTTAATGCTTTTTTTATACTGAAAGATACTGATGAGCACATGTCAGGTAAATACAAAAAGTGGTGCTTTTGCACGATTCTTTGTGGAGAAGATTAAATCGATTAAATCAACTAATCGATTCGTCAACAAAATCGTAAGATTGTTAGTCAAGTAAGAATTTGTTTAATCGAGGACAGCCCTAGATAAATCAAGGTACTTCACATTGATGCAAAAATCAAATTTTGTCCTAAAGCCGCACAGTACCATCAGAGATAATAAAGGGATGGACACCACTGTATGAACATTTTGGCAAACTTCCTGACGATTGACAAATTTACATCGTCTCATCGTCATTTCGTACAACCCTGGTTTACTGTATGTTTTTGTTTTTCCTCAAAGATGAAGACCCAGCCCTGCGAGAACTGGCGGAGCTGGAAAGTGAAGGATGTTTGCAAGATATTCAAGATCTTAGACAAAAGGTAGTACTGTGATATTTAATTTCTTGCAACAAGCTGCTGCAGCATAAAGTAACATTAAAGTAAAATATTAAACCTTGAGCTAACTCAGGATGTTTCCAATATGCTGTTTTTTTTTGTTTTTTTTTGTACTTGTTGCACTTTGGATATTCAGTTCTTCACACATCACATCTATTTGACCTTTCTGTAAAATCAACCTGCGTCACCGATCAGATCCTGGATCTGCTGATCCCTGAAGAGGAGGCGGATCTGAGCGACCTCGTCCTGGAGGTTACAGCAGGTGTCGGGGGTCAGGAGGCCATGCTGTTTACTGATGAGGTCTGGAATTACTTCCTTATAATATTGCTTATTTTAAACCGTTCTTTTTGAGATTATGGACTTTAAAATAATACCTGAACAAGAAAGTCGCTGCATATTTATTTAGAGAGAGAACAATAAATAAATAGATTTCATAATAAGTTAGACACATTTGGTCCCAGTGTAAATTGGTAATTGCAAAAAACCCGAAAGGAATATTTTTAAGTCTTGGGAATGGCCCTACTTCCAGAAATGATTTTACATCAGGACCTCAGAATGAAGAAAGAGGGATTGAAAAAGAGAGGGGGCTCATAATTTCTGTGTATTTATGACTTGTGTCCTCTCCTCTGAAGGTGTTTGACATGTACCAGGGTTACGCGCAGCACCACGGCTGGTCCTTCGACATCCTGGAGCACATGACCAGTGAAATAGGTCAGTGCACACGCAGACACTTGTGTATATCGTCAGATTAAAGGGTCAGTTTACCCAAAGCATAATAAACAGTTTTCTCACACATTTCAGTTGTCACTTCCATTGCATCGGGGTGGTGACGCAATAGTGGTTGATTAAAAACCCTGAAACTGGTTCAATTTGTGGCTTTTTCCCCCACTTCATGTGAACTCACCTTTTAAGGCAATACTATTTATGCATGTAAACATATTAACTGGGTTAGAGTCTAATCAAGAACAAAACTATTTGCTTGTTTTGTTTTCAGTCTTGTAGTCTGGATTTTCTGTTGCTTTGACTCTGTGGACATGCCAGATGCTGTTTTTTATTTTTTACATTACTTATTAAGTTTGATCTTATCTTATCACTTTTACAATAACTGACACAAAACACAAGGGGCAGCCCTTCCTGTGCCACAGACGTGAAGAAGTGGCCATCGAGGTATGCCCGGCTCAAATACAGTGTGAAAAAGAGTCAGCTGTAAGAAGCTTCTCTTTTATTTTTTGAGGAAAATCAAAATGAATCACACTTTTTTTTTAAACTCTTTTTTTATTGGCGAAAGCAGGACATGTACAGCATTTACATATATTGCATATCACCAGATTTTTTGCTTTATTTAACTATAACACAGCTCAGAAAATTGTAAAAGTGGAGAAAAAAAAGGAAGGGAAACGAAACAAACAAGCAAAAAAACATCAAACCCAAACAACAACATAGGAAAAAATATAAGCTCAGAATAGAAATAATTATATTCAGAGGACTCGTCAGGGAAATAAACATTGGATTGACAGGTTACAGATCACAGAGGCACCAGTGTCCTTAGCAGGGCTGCATAATACATTGATTTATTTTCTCTTTAAAAAACATAAACACATTGCAAAAGACAAAGATATCGCACTCAGTTGAGTTCTTTGAAAGGGGGCATCAATAGAAAATTGCCCTTTAGATTGTAACTATTTGTTCAGTAAAATAATGTTGGAAATAATTAAACAAACACTTTAATAGACACTATAAACGTCCCTCTCTTTGATAAGAAGATTTGAATTAACGACATGTCATTGCCACCAGGTGGACTACGTCACGCCTCGGCCAGCGTCAGCGGCCCTCAGAGCTACAAGAGGATGAAGTTTGAGGCTGGAGTCCATCGAGTCCAGAGGGTTCCCAGGACTGAAAAACAGGGCAGGATGCACACCAGCACCATGACCGTGGCTGTGCTGCCCCAACCCACGGAGGTACAGCTTCATATGATGGATGGCACAAACAACCCAGGAATCATTACATATTTATCATTTCAAAAAGAAAACACTTGTTTCCTTAATATGATGCATTTCCTGTTGAAATGAGACGTTGGATGGAAATGATTCCAAATTTGCGGACTAATAGAATATCACATAGAAGATTAGCACTCAGATCGGTGAAGTTTCATTGGTTGTTTGTATTTCAATCTGCTTGTGCAGCATTTTGAAACAAATGGCCAAAATATGAAACAAAAGTCTTTTATTTTGGCCTGACTTAGTAAAGTTTTACCTAATTTCTTCTAATTTAGCTGCCTGTTTAAGCTGTTTCTCCATTTCTCATTTTAACGCTGATTTACCATGCTGGTAGGGCGTATGGGAGTAGATTTAGTTCTCCTGCTGTTAATTTAGATGGAAGTAAATTATGAGTGCTTGTGTGTTCCTGTCAGATCTCTTTCACGATAAACTCGAAGGATCTGAAGATAGAAACGAAGAGAGCGAGTGGAGCTGGAGGTCAACATGTCAACACCACAGACAGTGCAGTCAGAATAGTCCATCTGCCTACAGGTAAAAGCTGTAAACATCTTGTGTTGTAGTAGATGGAACATATTTTACACTTTAGCTTATTAAACAGTGGGATATGAACTTCCCCAAGTGGAAAAACACGTTTAGTCTTTGTTGGTTTTATTTCTACTTTACATTTCCGTTCTAAAGCTTGACAAATAGAGACAGGTACCTTAAAGTACCGATACTCAGCCCTGTCCATGCAGCTTGTAGCCAAACTAAATATGTCAGAGGTTTTGTCTTGTTATGAGTTATGAGACTTTAGAAAAAAAAAGTTTGCCTGTTTTTCTGAATTAACAAGATACGTATCTCATTAATTCAGAAAACAGGGCAGATATTTTTTTTTTTTTCATGAAAGCGTATCTCATTAATTCAGAAAAACAGCAGATTATTTTCTCCATGAAAATGTATGTCATTAATTCAGAAAACAGGGCAGAATTTTTTTTTCTTCATGAAAGCGTATCTCATTAATTAAGAAAAACAGGGCAGATTTTTTTTTCCTCCGGTGAATGCAATACACTTCTGTAATGTTTCTTCACAACATGAGGTTCTATGTCATATTTATTAAAGAAAGCTTTTAGTGCTGTTTGTCTGCATGGGTGTGTCTTTTGCTGAAGAGTATTTATGAATTGAATACAACTTAGTAGGATTCCCATGTAAGAAAACTACTTTAATACTTGTGTGTGTTTGTCAGGCGTGGTTGCAGAGTGCCAGCAGGAACGGTCTCAGATAAAGAACAAGGAGAAAGCCATGAAGGCTCTGAGAGCAAAACTCTACAGCATGAAGCTAGAGGAGGAGACCAGCAAACGCTACAACCAGCGTAAAATACAGGTAGGACACAGTGAGATATAGACTGTATAATGTCATGTGATCTACAGGTGGAGACATTTAAATATAATATAAAATACAGGTAGGACAAGTGATGTTTTTCCCCAAAATATTGATAATGTTTATTTTTGACACATATAGGACGTTGAAGTTCATTACTTAGCTCATTGCTTACTGTAAATTAAATGCAGTAAAATTAACCAGCCAAAAGAGTAAATTAATACATTATAAAAAGCTCCACAGATTTGGATGTTCAAGTGATTTTGTATGTTGTTTGCTAAAAAGAATTAATGCAAAAATAAAGGCAGCAAATGATGCATTCAAAATAAAAGTAGAATATACAGTGCAATATGAAAAACGTAATAATGTTTTACATATTTAAAAACCTAAATCAACCCCTGGATCTTTTTCCTCCTCTAGATTGGCACCAAAGGCAGATCAGAGAAGATTCGAACCTACAACTTCGCCCAGGACCGTATAACAGACCACCGTATCGGCATGACGGTGCACGACATCAAGAGCTTCCTGCTGGGGGAGGATCTGCTGGACGACATGAACTCCTCGCTGCAGGAGTTCTCCAACCAGGAGACGCTCGCCGAACTGCTGGGAGAAAACAACCAGGAGGGCTCATGAGTTTGGATCCGAAGAAGTCGGATTCTGATGGAATGGAAACTTCTTGCTACACGTTTTATTTTATTACTACTCTGCATCAAAAATTTCAGGAAAACCTGAGGAAAAGGACCATGATGGATTATAAGTGTGACCAAATCTTAATGCTTCTGACAAACAAAAAAACACATTTTAATTTCCATACACGTCCAGGAGTGACAAACAATGTCAGCAACACAAACATAAAAGTGGCCAAGAAAATGACTCAACTATGGAGTGATCATAACATCTTGTGTTTAACATGAGCTTAATGACTCATTAGTGGATAATTCCGACAAACACAATTAAATAACAAATAAATGCATAAAAACTCGTCAAAATTGTGATCCAAACAAAAAAATGTCAAATTGCATTGATATGAATGGGAGCTTCTGTTTTCTTTCTCCTAAAAGGGGATTTGATTGGTTCCTTGGTACATATGATGTCATAAAACCTGGCTTTCTGAATCCAGATTTTTGAGGCTTTTGTTGGCACACTGCAGTTTCAAGGCAGAAATGATCAGCCATGGTGTTGACAGCTCATTTCACTCATGATATGTCTTGTAGCAGATAGAAAACACCATATAGGCATGTTAACATGGTTAAAAACTTGATTTTCACAGGAGGGGCTCTCTAAAAACAGTAAGCAGAAGAGAGAGAGAGAGCAGTAAACGTAAAAGTATTTTAACAATCATCCACAATTAATGGGCTTTTTTTGGGGGACAAATTCAGTGTTTTCTTCTTCCTGATTTATTAAGTGTATATCTTAAATAATAATCCAAACTTTAAAACTAGCAATTTAATTTAGTTTTCTTCACTGAAATGAATGAAATTCTGAGATATAGACCAACTGTGTGTGTATATATATATATATATGTGTGTGTATATATGTATATATATATATGGGAACCACTGATTTAGCCTACACTAAAGTCTGTCCACATACTTTTGGCTACATAGTGTAGTTTATCATTTTTGGTTTTGTGCAGGAAGCTGTCTGTTTTGTTTACGTTTTAATTCCAGAACTACATCACCCATAATGCTCAGAGCACCAAGGTTGATTAATCGAGTGTGGATTCATCGTACCGCTCTGCTCGCCCACTCTTTAATTTTCTCCCAACAGTCGCATCCTGCCTGCTCCAGCTACCGTTAGCTAGCTAATAAGGGAGTAGCAAGTCATTCTCACTGAGGAAATTCTGTTTTCATACCTCTGCATTATGTCATTTTCCTGAATAATTTGTTTTGGGGAAATTAATTTACGATTTGCCCGTGCCAACCCTCCACCTAGAAGACTATCTGCCCCCTTTAAAGTGCGCTTTTTGACTTCGACCTCGGTAGCTGAGCGGGTTTAGCAAGTCAGTTGGTTTTGACAAGAAGACGAGTGGCTCATCTGTCCGCCGCTGCTGCTCCGTGACTGAGGGGATTTGGACAAAGCCAGTCAGATGTTGGACGGTAAAAATATCCTCGGAACTCAAACGTTTTTTACACCGGGTTGTGAAATTGAATTATCAAGCTGATCATCTGTCGTGAAAGTGCCAGGAATAAGGGGAGGAGTAAGGTCTATTTTTGGAGGAGGGCGAGAGTTTGGATCTAGGAGTAGCGGGTGTGCGGAGGAGGAAGACCCACAGAGAAGAAGGGACGTAGGGGGAGAAAAGCCTGATGCCAGTGATGGCAAACGAGCCGATCATCCTAAACGTCTATGATATGGTAAGTGGCTAAGAGAGCCAGAAAGATTACTTCTTTGCTACTTTATCCAGTTACTATGGTTCAATCGTGTATTGATTTTTCCATGTCAACAATGCCAGGACGTAACGCCATACTCCATTGTAAAAAAGGGGATTTAATGTTGCTTTAGTTATCAGCAGATATGCAAAGATGATAGTCAAAGACTGGGGATCTTTTTCAAATTATTATGAACCACTCTTCAATTCGGCGTACATTCACAACACCAAACTCATCTAATTTTAATACAATTTCACATTTAGGAATTGCTTCATATGCTCTTTCTCAGTTTTCCAGCAAAATACACAATGGAAAACTGCCAGAGGCATAGTCATCTGCAAATGGTTTTCTTGACATAAAGTGCTTCTGGAAAGGCTTTTCACTATTCAGATAATATTTGAAGCTGTTTAAACCACAGCTTTGTCGACGTTTTTAGTGCTTTTCTATACAGTACAAGAAGACATTTGTAAAAACAGTGTTTTCTCATAACTTGAAACCCATAGCTGACTCAAAAACACAGTGGTTCACAAGTGTAGCCTAACAATGACAATATTGGGGTTCCCATATCAGGAGTGGAGCAAAATGGTCCTTGTTGGACTTTCTAAGCTGCTGTTGTTAAAACAGAACTGTCTCAAGTGAAACATTTACAGGAGTCAGTAAAGCATTGTGACCCAAGGAGTCACCATTTCTTTAAGTGTTTCCTTTTATATTCATTAATCCGTGTCAGTCTGCAAACAAACCATAGTCTTGCTTTTTCAGTTCACTCGGGATGAAAACAGGAACACGAGACTCCAAGCCAACCTGCTGGTAAACCACAAGTGGATGTGAAAGTAAACTGGCAATTCCATCCAAACTGCATTTCTACAAATGTATGCATCTTTGTCACAGAATGAGCCAGAGGTTGAATTTGAGTCACTATGTTGTCACCATGCGTGAGTCAGTGGGGAGAGGGGGGGGGGGGGGGCTGCAAATTGGCTGATCTCCTGATGATTCATTTATTGTTATGGATTCCCTGTGACGGACAGATTACACGTACAATGGGGATTGTCTTGTTGGGGGTTATAACACAAGCAGAGGTAGTGTTTTTGGGATAATACCGTGCATGGACACTGCTGGAAAACCTCAACTTGTCATTAGTGTTTACCAGGCTTTTGTTCTTCATAATACATCCACATGTTTTTTCCCTCCTTTTCCACCCCTCTCATACCTTGTAAAAGTCCAGAAGATATCAAGAGATGTCAGAGAATTATTATAATTCCTGACTCAACATGAAGATCATGTCTTTCTAGACAATAGGCCTATTCTTCTTCTCCTGCCCCTGTTTTACTTTAAATCTGATTTATTGCTGTTGTGTTCCCTTTTAGCTGATGATCAATATATCAACACAGGCCTGAGGTCAGAAGGTTGGAGGCCATTTTATATGGAGCTACAATCATTAAACAGTCCTTTGAGAATGGTAGAATAAAGTAGTGCAGTGTACGTCATCTATAGTAGCATAAAACACTGTGAAATCAGGGCTATGCTTTTGTACTGTTCCTATCCTCATATTTACTGTATGTTCCATCCTTTCCTCCTGCCTTCCTCATTCATTGATTCACGCTCTACTTTCCTTTCCTTCATATCTTTCTTTTCATTCCTTCTATCATCCCCTCATCTCCTCTCATCCCGTACTGTTTTTCTCCCCCCCCTCCCCTGTCTTTCTTATCTCCTCCCCCTCTTTCACTTCCTCATGTTTTCCACTTGACTTGCAGTCCACATTAGTTTCTGTAAAGACTGAAGAGCTTTTATCTCTGTCTCACTTACATCCATGTGAACGGCTGCAGGGGCCTTGGCACACTTTCACACGCAAGAGCTTACCAAAGCTACTCATACATATCTAACACACACACACACGTGTAACTTGAATTTACAGTTACGGGAGCTCTTGTGCTTTCTGTTCAATGAGTGTGCACATTTTAAAGGAATTTATGGTTTGTGCTTGTGCATGCAGATCGACGCACACCCATGCATATTTTTGGTGTTTGTGTATTTTTGTGTGTGCTACTGTGGGAACAAGATTTTGGCTTGTTTGCAGTGGCATTCTTGAAAACAATGAGGTAATGCCTGTGGCCCATTCATTCATTACTTCCTCTGTCTATAAGTATTGATTAGGCTGTTCTGACCTGAGTACTGTAGGGAAAGTGACCGACTGACTGCTGGAGATTATGGCTGGCTGCATGCTCAATGACTGACTAGTAGACTTGCTGTCTGCTGTTGGTTAACTGCAAGTTGAGTCACTTTGTGGCTGACTAACAGTTTGACTCACTGTTTGCTGCTCGACAGACTGATCGGTCACAGCTGATTGAATGATTGACTAGGGTTAAAGGCAGAATTGGAAATTAGGCTGCCTACTCTTAGTCGACTACTTAGTCATTTTGTTCTTAGTCGACTAAGATGTCCTTAGTTGATTAGTCTTTATGCTTTTTGCATGCCGAATGACTTATTTCCAAGACATGTATGAGCACATCTCTGGTAAACACAATATTTAAAGTGCTGCTTTTGCATGAATCTTTGTGTAGAGACTCAGTTTCACAGATCTGTCTTATTAAATCAACTAATCGATTAGTCGACAAAAAGTGTCGGTCGACTCAGAATTTCTTTAGTCGAGGACAGCCCCAGAAATTAGCACCAGCCACCAGCCAAATGCTGATCAAATATGCAAGTGGCTGCTAGATTTGCTTCACTCACCAGCCAAAAATAACAATGTAATCGAGTGACTGCAGATTTTGGAATCCGCTAGCCACAGTGGCAGGTGGAAAAAAAAATAATTTCCAGGCCTGGTTAAAGGAGCAGTTTGACATTTTGGGAAATATGCTTGTATGAAATGATATTCTTGCAGAGATTTAAATAACAAGATGCCACTCTCATGTCCATGCTAAGTTTGTAGCTAAATATGTAGGAACTCACTGCACCTGGCCACTATGCACCAATAAATATACAGTACATAGCTACCCATAAAATCACAAATTATTTTACATATTTTTGTACAGAATAAACAAAGGAGATACAGTTCAATGTGTTAATAATCAAGCGTTAGAGATGTGTATTTTTATTTATTTTGGAGAGAGCCAGGCTAGCTGTTTCTCCCTACTTCCTGTCTTTATGGCAAGCTAAGCTAATTGTCTCCTGGCTTTAGCTTCATAATTACTGTGGCATCAATCTTCTCATTTAATTTTCAGCACAAAAGTGACTAAGTATTTCTTTAAGTGACTTTGGCCATGTTTAGACTGATGAATGTTAGTGGCTGTGCTGTTGTGTTCATGTTGCTACTAGAACTAGACTGATACATTGACCAGGCCAATATATTGGCAGATATTAGCTAATATTAACAGCCCAAAACCTGAAATTATTCTATTTATTGTCACATAACACAAATAAAAGCAACAAATCCTCACAATTTAGAGGAGAGAATGTTTGGTATTGTTTAAAAAATGACAAAAGATTAATCAATTGTCAAAATTGTTGTTGATTTACTTGTTAATTGACTAATTGTTCCCCTCTAGTAAATAGCAGAATTAGCACAATGCTACGTGGTACATGCTACAAAGTTATTGCACATAGAATCTGCATTTTAATTGTCACAGTCGTGTGTTGCTGGGTGACACTGTACTGTGCTAACACTAAACTTTAGACAGAATTCACCAACAACAAGATCTTATTTATTGGCTTAATGACTGGTTGAGTGACTGGCTGTTTGTTTAAGAGGAAGTCAGGAAACTGCAGAGATAAGATAATGGCAGAGGTCAACTCAAGACAGTGGCGACACACACTGCAGGATCCCCACCGCCTTCTCAGATGTTCACACCGTGTACTGAACCGTGGCAGGCAGCGAGTGCTAACTGAAGTGCATCCTGGTCAGGAGCAGAGGGGCAGCATGGTGGCACAGTGAGATCATCTGTCATTTTGGGCAACATGAGAATCTGCCTGCCCTCTGTGGTGTAAGTAAGACACTGAACATTTACTCAAAGAGACTGCTGAAAAGACAAATTCCCCTTTTGAGGATCAATATTGTCACGTGACTTTCAGGAATATCCGTGCAGACACAAGTACAGACCCCCCCACCACCACCATTTCTTCTTCCACAATTTCCACTCTGTCAGGTCCTCCCCGCCGTCCTGCTCCCGTCTCTGCTAAGTGGATTTCCTGGCTAGCTCTGAGTGCTTTAGTTCGCTGCTCTAATGAGACAGCATTATCTGCACACCACCTGTCTGCCTGCCAGCCACCACCGTGGTCTACTGTATCTGTGAGTGTGTGTGTTAGGGTATTAGGTTTAACAGCGTCACGTAGCCAGATACTCCGCAGAGCAGGTTGTGTTCTGTGTTTTGGATGTGGATGCTGCTCTGGATCTATAGGGTGCATCAGTTTGTAGTTTCAAAATGCAGAAATGAGTTAGCATTTTAGCACTTTCGGTTCCCTCATCTCGAAGTCAATGTGTTTTTTTTAATGTGTTTTTGTTTAGACGTCTGAAATAAGGTCTGTGGTTCACACAAGCTTCAGAGATTTTAACGTTTT
>JAOVVB010123584.1:0-12450 GCA_028570985.1 Heterobranchus longifilis | reverse complement strand
GAGAGAGAGAGAGAGAGATAAAAATGAAAATATAAAACATAATTGGTCCAAATTCAGACTAAAGTCCACAAAGCTAAACATACAGTAGGTCTGATTGTTTGCAGCTATTCATGTCACTGTATTGACCTGTTCAAAAATAACATTGCAACTCCATTTGTCCAGCAGTCACACGACACAATAAAGTCTATATGGAAATCAAACGAATAAACAGGCAGTACCCGCTCTACTTTCATTAACATGACATACGGATGCCCTCAGGCAGCCTGCTTTAGCAGATTCGACTGGGTGTCTTGCAGGATTATTGCTTCCTTTGGTGGCATTTTGGAGTTTCTCCCAGATCCCCTGTGTTTAAAATAGAAAGTGCAGATATGGATGAATCTGTTTTCCTCTCTCTCTCTCTCTGTCTCTCTCTGTCTCTCTCTCCTCTCTCTCTCTTGTGCCCCCCCCCCTCTCCCTCTCTCCTCTCTTTCTCTCCCTCTCTCCTCTCTCCTCTCTCCTCTCTCCTCTCTCCCTCTCCCTCTCTCCCTCTCCCTCTCTCCCTCTCTCCTCTCTCCCTCTCCCTCTCCCTCTCTCTCTCTCCTCTCTCCTCTCTCTCTCCCTCTCTCTGTAAATGCCTGAGAGCCCTCCTGTGTATTGTTACTAAGACATGTTTTGATTTGCAGAGATGTAAGAAAAGGAGCACATCCTGTCTCCCTGATCTTACCTGTCCTCCACGTCCTGTATCGTGTCAGGGAGGGGTGAGCCAAGTGTTTCTGGAAGAAATATTGCAGCCACTCCGCTGAGAATTGGAGCTCCTCCGTAGATCAAACCTGGTAGCCAAGGTATGTAGTCGGCCGTGAGAAGCACCATAGGGGCCACCATGGCCCCTATACGAGCCATCATGGATACCCAGCCCATGCCATTCTGACTGAGAGAGAAAAAGAACAGCCATAACTACACTCTTCCTTTAAATCAGTGATTGTGGTGCTGGTGATGAAGCACTGATGCATTATTGTGATTTACTAAAAACATTGCTGAAGGTGTACAGTAGATATGACATCAAAATGATAGAAATGGACATTGCATTAAACTGAAAAGTGCAACGAATTGAAAATTCAATATGCAGCCAAGGGCATAGGCTTTGTTTCAACATTTGGGGGGGTACACATATGAAACAGGATTTGGGGGAGACAATTTTGATCATCAAACACCTGCATTTTGGTGAATTTGTATGCACCAATTTGTGCCTTTTCTGCATCAATTTATGGTGGAAATATCTTTAATTTTGTCAAAATAAGTCCTCTGCTACATTCATTTTGCCCCCTCTGTGCCAATGCATGCAGCTACAATTCAATAACTTCTGATTTTGTCCACATGGGTACCCTTACCTCTTATTACGTACCACCACCTGCTGTTGAGTCTAGGTGCAGACACCTACATGTAAACACCTGCATAACTGTGTGTATGTTTAAACACATAGCCAGCTTAATGCTGTCAAAACAGTGCTAAAAATGCCTTTAGTATTCCAACAGATATCATATTTTAAGCTTCATAAAAAGTTTTTATTAAACAAGTATACATGTATGTACAAACTGTGGAAAGTGTATGTTGTATGTAGGCCTAATGTCGGCTGTGCAATGAAATGCATGCAAAAATACATTTGAAGTGGGTTATATTACCAAGATATATGTATAAATATCATGCAACTTCTGAATTATGGTACTGGCACCTTTTTCGGTCTAATTCAGGCACTGGCTTGAACCAAGGTTATAATAATAGTTTTGAATTTTCAATTGTTTATTTTTTTCCCCTTTTTTTGTCTTGACTTTTCAATTAAATTTTAGTTTAGTTTAGGTTTTTTTGTGTAATAATGCAGTTTTCAAAAAAACATATCCAGTAGAGCTCCGCAGAAAGGATCCATATTCAGCCGAGGTCAAAGGTCAAAGGAGAAAAAGAGTAGAGATAAAAAAAAACGGTCGTGTATAGAATGTAACCGTAGATTTGTAAAAACCGGCGAAAATCATAGACTCTCGCGAGACTAATCTCCCGACCACTTAACCGAAGATAGTCTTAACCATACCATTCGAGGTCAATCTAACCTTAACTATCCGAGGTTAATGCCTACATTTACCAATCTCGCGAGACTTCTACGGTTACCTTCTAGACACGATCATCAAAACAAACGCAAAACCAGCCGGTGCGGTGTGCAAGCTAGCTGCAGTGCAGTGAGAACGTTGTTTTACTAGCTAACTTACTTAAAAGTTGATGTTAAAATTATTCAGGACACAGGTACCGTGTTTCGGTATTTTGTGGTTCACAAGAAGGTTACGGGGGACCAGGATTTGATGTGTTTTGGAGATTATACTCCAGTGAGTATGTTTTTCTGTGCTATCTTAAACTGCATGTAGCTCATGTTCATTTTCATGACCGTGAGTGAAAACATATATAGAAACATGTAGCATGTAATAGAAACCCAGCACTGTAGACATTGCTTTGTGTAAGGGATTTAAATGTAATGTTGTGTTTGTCTTGTGGCCTTTTATTTTGCTAGTCGTTGACAAACGTGTTCTGGTTTTGTGAACATTTAAACTTAAATGTGTAACGTTAATGAGAGTGCTAAAGGACTATAGGACTACAACATATCTGGATATTGTTGAAGAAGAAAGGAAAAAATAAATTAACTGTAATTTAAACTGTCCAATGTGCAGGTTGTTTTATGGTCGATTTCTGAGAGAGGACTGATCTTCAGCTGTGTGGAGGATTTAGACCCCCGGATTCTTCACTTGGATTACAGATAAGCACTCTTGGATTATATATAAGATTAAGCAAAAACACATACAGCAGGGGCCCCCATCTTAACTGAGACTACGTGGTTTACTGAAAAACACTTATTGACTTGACTGAACTTAACTAAACTTTCATGGGTTAAAAAACAACTTGCGTAATTTTTTTCTCTTTTTTTTTTCCATTTAGCCAATCTCGGTGAAACATCTGAAAGGTGCACTCTATTTCATTTATTTGGAATAGATGTATTCTGTCTATTTTCACAAAGTAATATTTGTGTCTGACTTATCATCCTTAAAGAGCCTAGATTTAAGATACTGTTCTGGTGTATAACAATTTAATTGGCTTTTAACCTATTTCACTAACAAGTAGTTATGTTAGGGCCAGGTATAATGTCTCAGTATGTATGTGAAAGTATGTAGCTACACATACAAAATACATGGTTGGAGTGAGAACTGTATAATGGCCATAGTATTTAATGTTTAATCTTTGTGCTACTTTAGTGTCAGATGTGAAGGGTGATATATTATCACTAAAACTGAAATGAATGTACTTCATTTCTATTTTATTTGTATTACTTTTTAACCAGGCAATACTGTTTCAATTTAGTTTTTCTTAAAGGATGTCGTTTTTAGTAGTTTATTAGTTGTTTTTTTTAACGTGGTTTGTTTGTTGGTGTCATATCTAGAGAACGGTATGATAAGCAGATACACAGTCAGCAGCCTTTTTGTCAGGACACATTTTGTCAACAGGAAAAGACTGCAAATAATGGCCAGACAAGTTACAGAAACATAGTGTGCAAATGACAGCTAAGGGCAAAAGGACATTGATCAGAAAACAGACAGAACACACTTTGTGAGACCACGATGAGCTGCTGCTGATAATCCTTAATGAGTCCCTATAAATGCATGAATATGCACCAAAATCCCTCAGATGTTTCCAATACCTTGTTGAATCCATAGTTTGAAGAATGTTTTGACGGCAAAAAAGCATCTACGTGTTACAAAACAAACATAATTGTCAGTCAGTGAGTTTGTAATGATCTTTCACTGTTTAGTCCTCATATAATCTGTGTAGTTCGGTGACTCTGTTTGACACATTCATCTTTATCTGCCCATCTGACCTCTGACCTTTATTTGCTCTCCTGTCTGCACAATGAACTCCAGGCTAACAAAATACACACAACACACAGACACAGCACTTCTTTGCTGTAGTTTGCAGTAGGGCTGTCCTCCACTACAGAAATTCTTTGTCGACTAACACTCATATGATTTTATCGACTAATTGATTTGTAGCCGTTGGGTATCGTTTGAATTTTATCGAATGCGATTCAGATTCAGGCTCTGTTTATCGATTCCAGTTCTTATCAATTCCCAGTTTCGATTCCAATCAGGTAAAAAAAAAGAGGTAAAATGTTTAGAAATCAAAAATATCGTTATTCTTTTCAGAGCTTACTTTGACTTTTATTGTTTCATTAAAATAAGTCAATTTAATCAACCCTGTTGATTTAATCGACAGATCTGTAAGACTGAGTTTCTCCACAAAGAATAATACAAAAGCACTACTTTAAATCTTGTGTGTACCAGAGATGTGCTCATAATGGAAAGAAGTCATTCAGCATGAAAAAAGCATAAAAATGACGAATCGACTAAAGAAATCTTAGTCGACTAAGACCAAAATGACCAATTAGTCGAATGATCGACGAAGAGGGGCCAGCCCTATTGTTTGCAGCGACCTTTTATTTCAGTATATTTTACTATTTGCTACAAGTTATTTCTGTCTTAACACAAAGTAGCCCCAACTTAACCCTGTGTATGTATGTATTTGTTCACAACCGCGCAGAACCAACTGCAGACAAAACTACTTTCTATTTTTTTAAACCACGCACTTTATTGATGTCATTTAGCCAGGGGCGTAGCACAAACTTCTGGACCCTGTACATAGGCATCCACAGCTATTTATTCTAGTGTCTTTGTGGGCCCCGAGGGCCCTGTATAGCCAACTCAGTCCATCCCTGCATTTGGCTGACACATTACCAGCATGTGTGATTGTGTTACTCATCATCACCATCATCATCATCATCATCATCTCTTCTTTCATGTGTGTGCCCAATGTTATGACAATTCAAAGACAGTGACTTGTAAACTGTTTCAATGTTGTCGATTAATTTAGTTGTAATTTTCTTCTAATTTTCAAAAGAAATTATTATGATTTTTAAAGTTTTGTCAGCATTCATAAAATTATTCTGTGGCACAGTGGCACTTGCACTATTTAAATAAATCATGTGCTATACATGATGTCAAGTGCTTCTAATGTCTTTCTACATCATACAAGCGTACATACATTAGTCTGGGGGCAGGAGGAAAACAATACGATGCAGTGAAGTTTGGGGTACTAGTACCAGCAAGAACTTTAATCTACTTTCACCCCTGTCCTCAACCATCATTCATGAATAGAGATTTCCTCAATAAACAAAATAAACTAAATTCCTAAATAAAAACTAGATTAAATTGTGTAATAACATAACCTTAAAGCAGGGATGTCCAAAGTTTTTGGAATAGGGGATCAGATTAGATAACGTGAAAATACCTGGGGGCCGGCTGCTTCTCGCATCAAATAATTTGAAAAAACAAACAAGACTGTCTGCATAGTTCCTACTTGTCTACAAACTGTGTGATAGTGCTGTTATCGTAAAGGTGAAAGGAAAACATGCAGATCATTAACTAATATTGTGTGGCGGGCCACATATAGTATATTTTGAGAGACAAGCAGAGGGCCATTTAACATCGTTCCGAGGGCCGCAAATGGCCTTTGGACATTCCTGCCTTAAAGGGTACATATTGTAAAAAGTGAGATTTCCATGTCTCTTTTTTTTAAATTTATAAAGCAGGTCTAGGTGCTATATAAATACTGTGAAAGTCTCAAAATGCTCAATCCACAGAGAAATGCACACAGCCTGTATTCAGAAACTGTGCCTTATGAACGAGCCGTCAGGACTTCCATACTGTTGTGATGTCACAACTATCCTATATATCAGGGGTCCTCAATTAAAATTCAAAGTGGTCCAGTTAGAGAAAAAATCCTCAAGCAAAGGTCCAGAAAATCATAATGTCTAACTTGCGTTATGATTTAGTACCTTATATATTTAGCCTAGGAGTTGTATCAACACCTGTATGTAGTCAACAACTGAAATGTAAATGAAGAAAGTTGCCTACCATTCAATAATATTTCAACAATATTTCTTGTTAGTTTTCACATTGAACCGGAGGGATTATAAATAATTAGTACTACTCTAATAATAAATACATGTTTTTTGTAATTTAAAGTAAAATAAGGGCTGCATTTTACAATAAAATACATAACATGGAGCTTTTCAAAAATTGCCATCTTAAAATAAGGGGTTTTATTTTAGAAAAATTAAATTAAAAAAGTGTAGTTTGAGTTTTTTTTTAACATTAAAGCATGTAGTAGAAACTCATACAAGTATGAACCTGAAAATGAGCATAATATGGGACTTTACCTGAACTAACTGACACATATTTGTTGTCAAGACTCACCGAATGATGGTTGGGTACAGTTCTCCAGTGTAAAGGTAGCAGCAGGTGAAGGAGGCAGCAAGGCAACCTTTACCCAGTACAGCCAGACAGGTGCGTGCAGTCTGTTTATCTGCAAGGGAGTGGAACATTCATCAGATCACTGTTGTTTCTGTCCTATAATGTTCAACTTGCATGCATGTGTTGTAACATACCATAAGGTACCAGCAGGTTGATCAAAACAGTGACTCCAGCGATGATGAGAGCACCACATTGTGATGGCCGTCGTCCAATAAAACTCATAGACACGGTTACGACGACTTTAGCAGGGACGTCAACAGCTCCGAAGATCACTTGCATTAAGTAGATGTCCACCCCAAACTTTTGCAGATCCATTGCAAGACCATAGTAGGCAAAGCTCGTGGATAACCTAATTTAGTATTAAAAAAAGCATGCACGGTGTCATCGTATTTACATAGAAGGTGCTTAAAAACTGTCACTGAGTTTTGTGCAGGACGTGTACCAGACAGCACTGAGGCAGACCGTCATAGTCCTCATTGTGGGTGTGCGGAACAGATCCAGAATCGAGTAGGAGCCCTGCGAACAGGACATCTCTTTCTTCATGGACTCTTGCAGCATCTATGTATAAAGAGAGTTCTCTCAGTTCAAATGTATTTTATACACAATTATAAACACACACAGATGGTGCAATAACACAAACACACCACATTCCCTTACTTTAATGTCGATTTTTTCTCCCTCTTCGTGCCGTCCGTTAAATTTGGCCACACTTTTAAGGTTCTTGATGGCTTGGTCAGGCTTATTACTCAGAACTAACCATCTTGAAGATTCATGAAACCACCTGTGTGAGATATTTAGTTAATAGTGCAATAACTGCATCTTTGCAACTTTAAACATTAATCAGTAATTCTGGTTGTAACCTTAACTTTAATTTGCACTTCAACACTTGGCCTCTCACCATGAGTAGAGGAAGAAGACATAGAAGGGCAAAGACACAGCCAGGGTTAACCACCTCCAGTCCCGGATGAAGTACGCTATGACTGCCAGGATCAACTGTCCCACTGTGTAACAGTAACCTGTGATTGTCCCCACCACAGTTCGCACACGAGTAGGGATCCACTCCACAACTTGAAATTAAAGAATCACAAACAAGAGGTTATATCATCATCAGCATGCATGTTGACTGCATCTAGTTCGGTCATTCTGCACTGATTGTTCTAGGGCTGCCGCGATTAGTCGCCGTAATCGATGGGGTCGACGTTAAAACGCGTCAACATCAATATTGTAAACCGACACATTGTTTATCTTACTTTTTCTAAAATGTCTTATCCCCCTGTATTCATTCTGCAGTGGCGGTCACATGGTTATAATATCCTCTGCTCTGGTGTTTCACCGGGTGTGGGAAAGGCCGAAATACGTGGGCACCATTTCCAAAACAGCTGCTACACTGACCACAGAAGAGCAGAGGACATACAGGTGAAGTGAAGGTGAACGTTGTCGGTTACCGGTTAACAGGCCTGGTACTGAATGACACGAGTGCTGACGGATTGTTTTGGAAGAGGGAAATAACCAGCTTTAAAGTAACAGATTTTCCTTTTAAATAAATGTTGTGCGGTGCTGCTATGCAGAGTGGTTCCTGTGTATTTCGAAAAGTAACTGATAATTAAAATATTTAAAGAAAAAAAGTGTTAGATTTGAGAGTGGTGGTTGATTGTGTTAGGTTTACTTCACCAAACCCTAAATAATAAGCCCTCTTTTTTTTATGTATTTTTATGATGTTGCAGTTGCCAGTTTAAACCTGTTATGCACTTTAATATGTAAACTGTTGTTTACATTTTGTTTCGTGCTATACAATGACACAGGTTGTCAAAATTAAATTGGAGTTAAATTGGAGGGAAATGAATCATTTAGATGAATCAATAAAATAGTCGATAGATTAATCGATAGAAAAATAGTCGTTAATGGCAGCCCTAGATTACAGTACTCTGTCCAGATAAATATCTTACTGAGAGAGAAGGTGTTGAGCCCCAGGCCTGACAGAGCCATGCCGCAACCAAAGCGGAACAGGCAGTAGAGGGGGAAGGAGTTCGAGAAAGCAGCACACGTTCCCGACACCGCCATCAGCAGGTTAGAAAAGAGCAGGAGCATGCGTCGACCATATCTAGGAGCCAGGTGGATTTTGTCAGACTATATCACATTATATGACTTGAATAATTGACACATTTTGAACAAAACTGCATGAAAATGTCTTATATGTGATATTCATTCTTATTTAAAGTCCCCCTCCAGACATGTTTTGAGTATGAGTATGTACAAGTTTGAGTATGTAAAAACACTCTGCGATGATTAATATTTTGTTTAACATGGTTTTCCCACAAAAATATAAAAAAAAACTTCTGAAAAGGGGCTGGAAGCACATCTACTCTTTCTCCCTCATCGAGAAATTCTGGATCTGGCCTCGCACCCCGGCCACTACCGCTGCTCGCGCTAAGTTGAGACTCATTCGGTGACTACATTCTAGCATCTCCCTGTTGCCCAGTGAAAGAGCAGTGCACATTAAAATGTCTAGAAACATCAGAGGTATTTGGCCTTACATGTTTAAGCCTCAAGCCGGTTTCAGACAGGAGGCGGTGGCGTCAGTCAGACCCTAGTCTTCTGTAGCCAGACGTATCTCCACAGCGCTGTGTCTGCGCTCAGGAGGTCTTGATTCAATAGCTTTCACTCAGGTATAGTGGAAAAAACTCTGGCCTGTTTGTATTTCTTCAAACCAATCACAATCGTCTTAGGCGGCGCTACGCCCCGGCTGCAGCGAAGAGACTCTGAGAACCACACGAAGAGGAGGAGGGACTTCCTCCTGCCGGGAAAGTATAAGGCTTTATGCCGACGCCCCTTACATATCAACCCAGACTCAGATAAGGAGTCTGTTGTGCACCAAAATCAGCGACTAGCAGACGTATCAGAATGCTAAGTGTAGTTAGCATCTTTTATTTGTTTATGTTGCTTGTTAGCTTGTAACTGACAGTAGCTGACACCTGGAGGTTTCGGGTTTCTTCGCCAGCTTTTGCATATTAGACAGCAATTGGCTTTCGAATTTGTGACATATATAGTCAAGCCTGCCTGGCGTACATTTGAATCTCAGATTTCAGGGAAGTGCACAGACATCTCCCCCTTCAGAAGAGGAATGTGAAAACACCTCTCTAGTGACAAACTTTGCACAGATACAAGTCAATATAGTCAAGGTCAGACATTTTAGGGCAGTGGTTACTGACCTTTTTCCTGAAGGGACCCCTTTTGTATCAGAGTAATCTGACGACCCCTGACTAAGTGACATTTTATGGGTAGAACAACTAATAAATTGTACAATTAACCCAAATAGTGAACGGAATAACTGCAAATGTGAATATAGTTTGTGTTCAAGTCTTCACCGTCCTTTATCCTGTGAGATTGTTTTAATATTTATAATAATTTAGTTTAGTTTTCTTCACAGAAGTGAGTGAAATGCACCCTTAATGGATCACACATAGCTTTCTCATTGTCTCTTTATTTTGTCCTGGACATTGAAGACGATGGCAGCTTTTCCTTGCAGCACTATATTCAAAGTGTTGAGAGTGCTAAAAACATCAGCCAGGTACCTATGTCAATTTATTGATTGGAAATCATGCATTCTGTCATACAGTTCAACACTATGACGGGTGACGACTTTCCCACAATACTTGTGTGTTCTTGTTAGTTGACAGTAGGCTACTAACCATAGGCATTATTCCTCCGTATTTCCTGTCAAATGGTCCGCTTCTTTGCTGAACTGTTTGAATTTACATACAAGTTTATTGAAAGAACACATCTATGCTAACGTTACTCACTACTCTGCTTTGGAGTCGCCTGCAGACAGTTGGAGAAACACTGTATTTGAATTTTAAATTAGAAATATATTGTAACGGCTGCAGTTGCACCCTGTTGCGTGCTGAAGATCATGTGATTCTGTTATGGACTGTTCCTGTTCTAGTTTAAAGTGTGTTTTAATGGTTATATGTGTTGGATGTGCATTTATGTTACTTGGGTTTTATTGTGGTTAGTTTAGTGTTCGTGTTAATTTACAATGTGTGTACCATGACCGAGACCTGTGTGGAGATTGATAGGGTCTGGGCAGTGATGGTGTGACAGGACGTTCATTGTCTATTACATGCCTGGGAAAAGTCAGAACTCTGTAACTCTGTATCTCCGCGGACCTATCAGTGAGGCTGTTCTCAGGTGCACACAAAAACTGTGTATGCTGCACATGACGCACATTTTCCAGCCTTTGCCACCTTTGTCTCAGAACAAAATCCAGGGAAAACCCTGTACGTGTATTGAAGAGTAACTGATAAATATGTGGAAAAGTAACAGTGCAAGTGATAAATATTTATAGAAACTTTAAAGTGTTAAATTTGAGAACAGAATTTGAAAAAGAATTGTGATAAGATCGTGGATCCTGTCTGAAATAAATCATGGTATGATATTTTTGTCGTATCGCCCACCCTTATCAAGAAAGCGTTGCGACCCCCTGTGAAGCTTTGGCGACCACTGTTTAAGGGGACATACACATGAGAAAAACAATTTTTTTGAGTGGAGGGGATCTTTAAAAGTTACATATATGATTGATTGTGCCAGATAACTGCCTCATTAGTAACAAAACCACGCTATAACTGTAAAATCTCTAGGGATAAGATTAATGTTACCTGTCTGAAAGACCGCCAAAGACAAGAGCTCCCACCAGCACACCTCCCATGTAGGTTGTTTGTCCCATTTGCTTCAAAGAGCGCAGATCACACACCAAATGCCACTGACAAAAATGGAACACAATTTAACACACATAACAAGAAAACATATACACATGTAAAAAATGAAAAAAAACAACTATACGTAGCCCTACATCAGATATGATCGTGGAGCTCATCTCAGTCATGTTATAGGACCATCCGTCTGTGCACCCCTGCAGCTCAATATCCAGACCATCCTTAGTGTCTCCCTCCTCTCCTGATCCGGAGGTCCCATTCTTAGTCAGGAGGTGCCACTGTGGAGCAACATAACGCTGGCACCTCTGGGGCATCCCTGTCTGGTCCAGCGGCACTGTGACCAGCAGCGTTTCCTCCGGGCTCAGCTGCGACTGAGAGAGGTTTGTGTGTGCGCTGCAGTAGTGACGAGGCACCGCGGCCACAAAGTTCTGCAGCAGGTTGTGACTAGCCATCATCAGGACGGGTATGCAGAGTAGGGTCACATGCACGATCTGGAAGCGTCCCGTCCCCCCCACCTGCTCTAGGAGGTCGCCAAAAGCCATAGTTTTGTACAACCAGAACTCCACAAGATGACTTGATTTTAATGGCTCTAGATCCTGTCCTTGATAGGTTCCTTTAGAATACTTGGATGTGCAAAAAAAAAAAAAAAGTATGATGTTCTAGGACCTTTGAAAATATTGAAGAAAACATCAGTTGCGAGATCTAACCTGAGTATATTTGTCTCATGCATTTAAATGTGTTAGTTATTTTGATTGCTAACATGCATTGGTCCAAACTGAAGTCACATTGTCAAAACTCTACACACAGTCGGAGAAAGAGAAGTCAGTGTGGATCAAACTGAATCATTTTTCATTGCTTTCACATAAAATGCATCCATGAACTCTTTTTTCATTCACACTCCGCCACCTGCAAAACACTTTGTATCTGCAGCATATTTTTCAAATGCTAACACACAAAGCTTTTCAGAATCATGGCAATTTCCCTGCATTTCTGCAGTAACCATATTGAAATATATATTGAGTAATTATACTATACATTTTGATGTTTTTTTGTAATTACTACTGTATTGCAGCCCTGGAATTTCAGGAATTAGGTTTTTTGTTTCAACTTTTTAAAGTAAATTACTGTATGCAAATATACAGGAAAAATAAAGGTTATTGAAGCAAATTGCTGCATTTCTAAGTCATTGTTGTTCCATGTACTTTAGTGCAGTCAATAAACGAAGAAAATGTGTCATTCTTATTCTATAATGAAATAGGGCCTACTGATTTATGTAGAAAAATCATTCAAACTTCAAAGATAAAAGTTCATCATTAATGTAATGTTCCCTGTTGTCAGTGTTTTTTTAGGTCAGTGTGTTA
>JAOVVB010123574.1:0-12451 GCA_028570985.1 Heterobranchus longifilis | reverse complement strand
ACGCCTCATCTGATACACTGAAAGCCTTACCCAAACTCCTCAGTGCAGACTGGCTTGGAGTAAGTGTCCGATGAGTAGAGCACCACGTTTGCTAGCTGGTCAACTAAAAAAAAAAGAAAAAAAAAGCTCTGTTAGTGATCAGTTAAAATCTATCTTGAACGTACACAGACACACTTGAACCTTTACTCCTATTCATATTCTGCTGCTCACCTGTGACTCTGATTTTCTTCACAACCTTGGCGGTTTCGTTGTTGATTTTTACATTGACAGTGATTGGATCTCCATGATAATAAATCTAAATAAAAAAATTTAAAAAAAGAATAATTTAGCATACATTATATGTATGTAATCCCCAATATAGTATGTAGACTTCTATGTACCTCTTTTCCAAGGGAGGCCTCCAGGTGAACCGGCTTGTCACTCATCATAAACTGCTTGCATATGTCGGCCTTGGGTCCAGCCTTGTTGTTAGCTGGTGCAAATTGTATTTTGCGAATCATCAGGCGACATGTATCCCTAAGACCAGAAAAAAAGAGAGTCAGGGTTATCCCTCTATATATGTCCTTTATTCTGCTACAGTTTAAGCTTAATGCAGTATAAGACTGTGTGGTTTGACCGTGGGCATACGTACTTCTTGTGAATGACTTCATCTGCATTGTTGGGTGCATTGGCAATGTATCCTTTAACCTCAAAGTCCACACCGCAAGCCTACAGCAGAACAAGACCGGAATAAGTGATTTGTCAAACATTTAAAGTAGTGTATAAGAGCGAATGAAAATGGATGGTGGGTAGTTGTACCTTCCCAGCATCACCTGGCCCAGGCTGTAAGGAGACTGAGCACGGGAGGTCTGTTGGCATCTGAAACACAGGCACATTAATAAATAACATTTTAAGAAGATGACTGGAACGTAAAGGTGAATGACATAATATTTGACTGAAGGACCACACGCTTCGAACGTTATCACACGATTTATTATGCTAAGAACATGCTAATACATATGGGTCAGTAGGGGGTCCAGAAGGCTCCTTATCAGTGTTTTGAATGTGGATGATAGCAGCCCATTCAATGCAGGCTGATGACAAGTTCGGTAGGTTTCGGTTTCACTTTAAGTACACATAAAAACATCTACATTTCAGTGACTTTTAGGCACCAAAAACACGTCGGTACTTTTAGAAAAAAGCATATTTCAGTGACGAAAGTCACTGAAACACTAATAACCTGCCTTCTAGCAGGGCCAGCATGCCCCTACTGACCCATATTTATCAAGATGATAAGCACTCATATCAGCGCAATCAAACGTGTGATCAGTATCTCCTGGAAGGACAGGAGTATGGTATGAGATTTTCTGTCTTAGAAAATATCACAGTTTCACTGTGTTTGAAAAATAAATAAAATCTTTTTTTCAATACTGTAGATAACCAAATGTACACTGTATGATAACCGTCAATTTTCATACCACGGTATACCGTGGTACCGGAGTGATTTGGTATGTTATATAAAAGAGTGAGTTATGATTCCTCACCTGGAAGGAGAAAGGATATCCTTGCTCTCCAACTTTCTTCATGAGGGATTCCTGCATTGGTGTTGGCGTTCCGTTAGTACCTGTAGGTGGATACACCTGGATGCGCTTTATCCAGATGTCTCTCCTGAAGGACAGCCCGATAACGTCCAAGTCTTCGCTTCCATATCGGAAGGCACAAGCAAGGTAGACAAATACTGCAACGGAAAAATAAAGACTTAGTGTAGTCTTTGTGTCCCATACATACAGGTTTTGTATCTTTTATCATTGACGGCGAATGAAAATACCTTTTTTGCCATCAAGACTAGAAGGGTCCACTTTAATAACACCGTCTGCAAATGAGAGGACAACCAATCACGTTAGATTAAACAGACACATATACTGTATGCAAATTTTAGGATGTCTAAACACACATTGTGCCACGCACCAACTACTTCCACTGAATCCACATGGTCCACAAAGTCTCTTTTCCCCAAGTACAGGGAAATCTGAGAGAAACAGAGAAAAACAGTTACTCCTCTGCTGAGGTTACAAGAGTTTAGAAGTTATTTCTGGAAGCTGGAAGAGCTACATACAAAATGCACTCCTCCCTATGCCCAAGAGTTGCCCTGTAATGACTATATTATAGAGGCCACTTACTTGTCCGTGGCCACTGGTCTTCTTAAATACCCTGAAAAGAGAGAAAAGAGGAAAACACAGTCTATTATTTCATACTTTAACACTTTTAGGGTCACTGAATGTATTATGAATTATGAAAATGTGTATTAAACACAAGACGTTCGGGACCAAGAGTTAATTTGCAAAAACAGATAAAAAGCCATTCTTAAAATGAACAAACCAACACCAGTTTGATCATTTTTGATTAATTCTCTGGATTGGACATTAAAAAAAAAAGTAATTTCTTCTTCCTTACAATAATTTAGTTTCTTGTTTTCACTTCTGAAGTGGTGGTAGACCATAGTGCTGTCCACCCATCACCACTTGTCATTTCCAATTATAGAATCCCCCCACCCCCAGCCTCCACCCCACTCCTGCATGGATTAGTGCTCAGGATGGAAAGACACCTGCTGGCACAAGTGTCTAATCTGGGAATAAGGCGTTTGTGATTTCGTAAGTCAATACATTATACTTAGTAACATGTATAAAATGAAAAATGTAATTTTACTCAGTATTTAATCAGATTTTTATTTATAAATTCCATACATGGTGCTGATTTGACTATTAGACTCAAATCTCTCAAAGTAATCCGATGTTGCTGCGTAGAGTAGAGAGTAGAGCCGTTATATAGAATCAAAGTTGAGCGAGTTCACGCGCTAAACCCACTTTTAGATATGAGAGCCGGTGCTCACAGTTATATTGAATGTTGACTATTTCTTGGTAAACGTGTGAAATTCTGAATCCCCAAATATTGTTTTTCTTAATATTCCTAGTGTTACATGCGAGCACAATCCCTTTGCTCCGTGCATGTAGCCATAAACAAACAGGTAATCCTCAGCAGCGTTTGCCTCTTTCGGGTGTATGCCGAGTAATCCTGTTAAAACTTTTCTTTTGTTTTGTAAAGCTCTCTTCCAAGATCAAATCCACACAATCCATCTTAATCAGGCTTTATCCATATCCTGGAAGACCTAAGTGTTAGACGAATCACAGAGGGCATGCCTCTGCTAAGATCTTATATCCCCTTTGATCCCTGCATGAGTCCTGAGTCTTTCTTCTTTCCACTGAATGAGTCAAGAATCAGTTTATTAAAACACAATATCAAAGAAAAAATTGAACTTAAGTTCCAAGAAGAGTTCAAGGATTGTTAACATGTCCTGTTCATTTTGAGACATCGCTGTTTCAGTGGTGTTTTGTTGCATTTTAATGCCCTAAAATGCGTGAATATGAACCTCTAATGTAAACCAGTTACTATGTCAGGATAGCTGCTGAATTAATAAGTGAATGAGTCAAAACTCATTATACTCACTTTGACATGTTGATAGCAAAGTTATAGATCCAGTCTGCAAATAAAAAAGATGAAAAGACTGAGTTACTAAAAGCATGTGATACTGATAAATCTATGACTATTATGTGCACTGGTTAGTTTTGAATTTTATGTCATTTTTAGTTGATTTACTCTTTTTAATTTTCTACATGATTATTGAACAATCATCATTTCTGAATAACTTCCTAGTAGAAAGACAACATTTCTGATTTTACAATTGATTTCAGTAAAATAACCAAGAAATCATATTCCTCAAACTTGGCATAATCTTAAGCATGATCCTGTGAAGTAACAACAGTGACACATCTTCAGTAAATGCTGATGCTCCTCTGTGCAGTAACTGTCATCAATATCAATATCAATATCAATGTGTTTCTAATGTGCCGCTGATCAACAAGAGAAAGCGCTCACTTACCGTGCCCTCAGTTCTGTCAGTGAGTCTTCTCTGCTGTCTTCTGTAATCCGTCACTCTTGACGGGAAGCCGTGTTGTGTGCGTGAGTGCCAATCACTGCCTCCCGTGTGCTTTTATACAATGACCTCCCAACTTTGGAGCCCTCCCCTCAGCTTATACAACCTGTCAAAGAAGGCTGTTTTCGAGAAAATCAGATTATTTCATTAGAACACTACTGTTTTGGTGCACAGCGTGTGTAAAAATAATGTTGCGTATGTGACTTCAAGAGCTCAGAGATGTGGTAACAGATATGCAATAAACAGGCCATGTCCTGGAGTAAAACTATGTCGGTCACTTGGATCAATCTCAGATTTACTACAGTGCATGGGATGCAGGACGTGAACAAATTTGTACTAAACATTTTGCACATATGGTCCTCCATATTTTCCTATAGCCAGGAACATGGATATAATCATGAATGAAATCAGCCCACTAATGCATGTCGTGTAATTTCATCTGTGTTTAGACTGAACGCCATGACTGGACAACACACAGCCATTTATAGTTTTTAATATCATTATAAGTAAGTTTTTCTTATGAGAGCTTAACATCTAACTGCTATTTGAGCCCCAATGTTAAAGGATTGTCTTGTGAATGGACTATGCGTGATTGTTCAAGGATTTCCTTTCTTATAGCTTAGACAGGAGAGCGGTATTAGTTGGATTTTGGTTGTTATGGTAGCCGGGATGACAGATGGCTCCGCTGCCAAGCTTTGTACAATCTGTGCTCGTGGCAGGTTTGCAGAGATCTAAGAGACCTGCGGACTTACTGCTGCTGTGCAAGGCTTTACAATTAGTATCACTATGATTACAAGATCATCATGCCAATCAATTCCTCTGTTTATAGTTGGCATTTGAGGAGGAGGCGCGGGTTAAGCCTGGCTTTCCACGGACCTTTAGATGACCCAGTCACAGACTTGGCACACAGCCATAGAGGTAAACCCAATGGATTGGGGGATGAGCTTCTCACCCCCCCCCCCCCCTAGCCATGGTGTTAATTGATTGATGAATGACGGAGCTGAATGATGGGTTTTACGGATGGATTGTCACACTGTGGCAGTCAAGGGTAATGAATTAGATTGGTGGATGCTCCTGTTGGACTCCGGTCAACAGTCATGTGGTGCCAACTTATGCGATCTGTTTAAAGCTGCCCAGACAGGACAGCACTGTTGTACGTTACCTCGCCGGATCATCAGGCAGGAGTTCACAGACAAATACAAAGTGTTCAATACATTAAAGCTGCTCTCCTAATAATTCTACATTAGTGCTCTACATATAACTTGCAGCTCCACTCCTGTACGTATGACTACGGTTAGTCGGATAGTGATCGGAAATATTTCCGTGCGGATATTCCCCAGGATAGGTGGATCCAAAATTACACTTGGTGCATAAGAGAGCCTTTTTCTTTTCTTTATATTTCATTTATTTTATAATGAGAGACGCACTTTGTTGTGGAGAGAGCAGCAGAGAACGCCAGTCTCAGCTGTGCTCCAGCCGCTCACAAATCTCCGCTAATTCACTGATAAACACATTTAAGTTCCTATATATTCATCACAATAAAAGTCCCCTGTCATTTTGTTATTTATAAGCTCTTATTGTGAAGCAGCAAAATCAGGAAATGTCGGGTTTTCATCACTTCATTGAGAAAATGAAACTTTAAACAGGGACGCATAGGAGAGCTGCTGACCTACATTTGATTGTGTCCAGATTTCTGTCCACACACCTGTGCGATCCTGACCACTCCGGGATGTGGTCTGGGTCATCGGATCACAATGTGAGCAAGATCCGATCTGTCCAGACCTGACAGTTAATGCATCCTGGCGTGATCAGATAATAAAAGTCGCATTGAAACGGCAAGTGTAACCGAGGCCTCATATTCACGTCAGTGCAATGGAGACTGTCCTCCCCCGAAAAAGGACCCATAGGTCATTTGTACAAACAGCTCATTACGACCCATATTAACGGTTATTGTTAGGTGGCGCCCTCTAGTGGCCGTAGTAATTATGACGGGATGAAAGCAGGAAGTCATGTAACATATTAAGACTGATTGCGGACGGGTAGGGCAGTGTCCCGAACGGAACATCACGTTCTGCATCACGTGCGCAATTACATCATGTACTTACAGAAGTGAAGTAATGTAACAAATGTATTGATTTTAACCCAAAATACGATCTTTTTTAAAACCTAACCAAGTAGTTTTTTTGCCTAAACCTAACCAAACTGCAGCCGTTTCACAATGTTAACTACAACCATTATGTTTAGGTATGAGGACGTGTCTATCTCCTGCCACTGGTAGGGGCGGTAATTTAGGAAACGTTCCTGTAGGTCGTTTAGGAGGGTATAGGAACAATGACCTGTGGTCATATGGCAAATAAATGTGAGGCCTTTCCATGCAGGTTCTGTTTAAAGTCAGTAGGAATTCAGTTCTTCAAGCAGTTCTGTGATCAAGATACCAAAAATGGATCCTTGTCCTAAATACTGTATTTAAAATAATTCACCTGAATGCTTCTTCTATTCTGTGCATTCTATTATTGGCATTAACAGTGAGTCATTCTGATACAGCCTCTGTGTGCTTCACTGAATAAACAAAACCACATCTGCGTTGAAAAGGAAACAGCACTGCCTGAAAGCTTTACACCTCACGGCCATCTAATTACAATTGATGTGTCACATTAACTGACACGCTCCTTCAATGCTAAAGAAATACTGTGTATTCATACATTTATTTACAAGCCTCTTTTAGGTAAAGACTGGTTTAAGGTTTGTGTAATTGTTAGCCATGCTGAGCTGTGAAGGGATCTGTTAGGATTTTAATGTCTTGTATACACTGTACATTTTACTCACTCTGATCACCAGTATTTCAGATCATCATTGTGATGTTTGTGTAGCTACTCTACACAGGTCTCTATTTTTGTAATACTATCCAGGATGAACATGCTAAAAAAAACTAGGGTAATCTCCTTTTCTGTCTATCTTGGGGTTTCTTTTTCTAGTTTTTTTTCTGTGTGAGGTTACAACAGTCACATAAGCCCCTTACACTTAATCTGGTGCCATTTTTGGCAAGCTCTTTATATAGACAGTCAACATTGTGCAGTCAACACTGCTTACTACCAGTGCATTACAGCACTGTGGTATTACCTCTTCTTAACAAGTGTGTTGCTAAATTGAGGCAGTGGTGCAGTATTTGTAGCTAACTGGGACAAACTATGAGATGCTGAGCCAATCAGTGCTTCATTATCACCGATGGTAAACTGTCTGAGATGCTGTCGGGGTAACCCAACAAAGATTTGTTGATGTACTATACTCAACATCAATCTGAATGATTAATGCACTTGAAACACACACACTAGCTGAGCATGAAGTCAGTGGTACAGGGGCCTTACCTGTTAGCTTTCTGTCAATCAAGTACTGCTGCACCTCCCATGTGACCTTTAGCCGACTGTATTTTTAGCAGCTGCTACTCAACTGATGCTGTAACTTCGGGTTGTTGTTGTTGTTGTTGCTGTTGTTGCCATCTATTGGAAAGATACATAGTTGCTATGAGCACAACTAGATAGGGCTGGGCGATTAATCCAATTTTATTTTCAATTACGATTTTGGTTTCCAACTACTATGAAAACAAGATAATCAAGATAAAATGATAATTGTATCACATTGCATTTCACAATGTTGCTCTCATTTCGTTGAATTACTGACTGGAATATAATGAATATAGTTTACCAAAATGTTGAATATATGTTTAGGAGTTTTCAGCAGGTTGTGGAAGTGCACTACAACATATTTGATCTCATTTATTGTGATCTAATTTATTTTTATTTATTATTTTTGTATAATTTATTTAAATGTATATAGATATTTATATATTATTTATTTTATATATCTATCTCTTTTTTATTTATTTTTTTACATGTTTTTGTTTTATTTATCATTTGAATGAAAATTCAAGAAAATCAACTGTTAAAAAGATAGTTCATCTTTTTTATTTTGTATTTATTATTTTTATATTCATTTAAATGTATATATTCTGTATTATTGATTTGATTTATTTCTCTTTTTTTAATTTTTTGTTTTGTTTTTCAGTTTGATGATATTTAAAGTTCAAGAAAATTCACTGTTAAAAAGACAAGATTGAAAAAAAAAAGTTCAATAAATGCATGACGTTTCCAAAGTCAGTGAGTAATCTTGTTAAATAATTAATTATTGTTGCGGTAACATAAAACTGTGTTTTTTTTTACAGGAATTCCCATCCTCACGGCAGCCATTATAATCCCATCATGCAGCAGCCGGCCTTGCTGGCCGGCCACGTCACGCTCCCATCCAACCAGACGCTCAACGTGGGAGTGGCACACGTTATGAGGCAGCCCTCGACCAATAACAACTCCTCTTCCAAAAAGAACAAACAGCACCAGATGTCTGCCAGGTACTCTGACACAAGACTGCAACTCATCCTGCTAATATCATAAAAAAAAGTGTCATGATGTGTCACAGCTGTTGATCTTCAGCATCTGTGTATTCTGCTCCCGACGTGACACGCACCCTCTCCTCTTCCTTCTGTAAGGAACATGTCAGCCTACGAGGTGTCGTCCTCTCAGGCCGTGCTGTCCCCGCAGCGCTCCAAGCGGGTGAAGGAGAACACGCCGCCGCGTTGCGCCGTGCTACAGAACGGCACGGCCTCCAACTGCCCGCCTCCGCAGGGCTGCGGGGGCGGCGGGTGGGGGGCTAACGAGGCAGAGCAGGCTTCCAGCACCACCCGCGACCATCAGCACCAGCACCACGTCCCCAGACAGACCATCATCATCCCCGACACGCCCAGCCCCGCCGTCAGCATCATCACCATCAGCAGTGACACGGACGAGGAAGATGACCACAAACACAACAACAGGTCAGCTGTGCGCTTTGTTTATCACTGGGATTACCCGTGCACGCCATGTTACTGTGACCTCAACAAACACGCCACAAACGGCTGCAGGCTCAAGACGGAGAAAAACCAGACCTCTTCCGAAACATGCCATGATGCGTAGGGCCGGGCGATTAATCAGATTTTATGTATTATGTGTTTTTCAATTACGATTCTGGCTTCCAACGATTATGAAAACAAGATAATCGAGATAAAACGATTATTGTGCAGCATTCTGTTTCACAGTGATGCTGTCGTTTTGTCTTGTGTTATAAATCCAGTGAGTGTGTTGAATATATACTACAACATATTTGATCTAATTTATTTCTATTTATTATTTTTTGTATATTGAATATATGTTTAGGAGTTTTCAGTCGGGTGTGAAAGTGCACTAACATTACAAAACAGTTCTTTTTTATCTTATTTATTTTTATCTAATTTATTTTTATTTGATTTCTTATTATTTTTAAAGTGCATATCTTTATATATCATATATTCATCCACCTTTAAAGTTCAATAAATGCGATGAGCAATCGTGTTAAATACTCGTGATTATGATTTTTGCCATCGTGGAGCAGCCGTATCCCTGCGTCTGCTTTGACTTAACAGGATAGAAACATATTTTCACCATTACCAGAAAAGCGAGGCCAAATTTCTGCCCTCTTACTTTGTATTTTTCTGTGATCCTGACTGTGAGACTATAAAAGTAATTTGATCTGAATTCATAAAATGCTAACAGGGCCATCAAAGGCAGTGGTAATTTCTGTGGCGGTGGTATTCCATTGATCAGATCAGTTTAATAACCATACATATTGTCATCTGACAGCAGAAAAGAAAAGATGAGCAGCTCTTGTATGGTGTTATATGATGTACTGAAACACAAAGTCAGCAATCATGGAGGAGAAAGAAAAACAAAGCTAGCTGTGAGGAAAACTCTGTACTAGTTACTTATAGCTGATAGAACACCATTCTTGGTGCACCCTTTTTAAATTAATTTAATGTTTCATTTCTGTTTTGTTTTTTTTGTGTGTGTGTTTTTATTATTTTTATTTTTGGTCTTATTTTGCTGTTGTTAGTTTCATTACTATTGTATAGCCTTTAATATTGTCTTATTCATTTACTGTATTTTGCAGGGCAACACAATATGTAGTGTTGTGTGTTTTGTTAAATGTCTATTGTTGTAAACATGTTCTGAAAAACTCAAATAAAATATGAATCATAAAAAAAAAATTTTAAAAAGAAAAACAAAGCCAGCTAGCAGTTGTGAGATTTATAAACTCAGAAGTATGCATGAGTCTATACTTGGCTGCCACATACAGCAGACAATTAAAGAGAGGATGCAAAATTAGCAATAAGCCAGCACATACGATTGGGTTTATCTAAGTTTACTGATTTCTTAGTAACTTTCCTCTCTTGTTCCTTCTGTTCCCTGCAGTTCATCTTCAAAGCAGCGGAAGAATGTCATCAGTTGCGTGACGGTCCACGATTCACCCGACTCCGACTGTTCCAGCAACAACAGCCCCTACACTGTGGAGTCCAGACCCCCCAACAACAACAGCTACGACACAAAGACCACCATCCTCGACAACTATAACAACGGGAACCCCCGCACCATCATCATCCCCCCTCTCAAAACCCAGAACAGTGAGGTCCCGAATGAGTGTGAGCGCCTGATGCCAGGTAAATTACGTATGTGGCGCCTCATACCTAATCACGTTTTTAGTTGTTAGTTGTTAGTTGTTGCTGCTTCGCCGTTAATCAAACTCGTGTCCTCTCCCGTGCAGATGCAATGAACCATCAGAATACAGCTTACAAGTTCAAATCCTCCAATGGAGTGGTGTCTGGCAATAATCACCTACCAGGGGGCGTGGCCGGAGGCGGGTCCTACCGACAGCAGCGCTCTGGGCCACACCCCCTCCAGCAGCAGCCTCTCAATCTCAGCCAGGTATGTTATCACTGTCTGCGTGTGAATGTGTGTGTAAGAAACCTCCGATCTGTTAGGATCAGGTGGAAGATAAACATGAAACACAGCATTTTAATTTCCAACTAAAAAAACTACAATTTTAGAGTAAATATCCCGTTGCAGCTAGCTTTCTAGTCGAGCTTTGTCTGGTCATTTGACTAAGTTCTTGCATGTTTGAATGCCCTGTGGGGGGGGCTCTGGTGAAGAACAGGTTAATGTCAAAAAAACACATTATTTTTCTCATACTGTCTGTCTAAATATCCCTGTATTCACCCTCTGACTGAAACGCTCCATTTTAGCTCCTGTCTCTTTAAGCCCCCCTCCAGAAAAAGCCCAGTCTGCTCTGATTGGCCTGCAAGAAACATATGTAGTAGTTCTCATGCCGCAGTTTGAGATACTCACAGGTTTTCTTATCTGTGCAGCCCACAAAAAACTGACAGTTTATGGGTTGGTAGGAGCTCCAGATATGTAAATGTTGGTGCACATGCACTGAAAACATTTTTCATGATCTGTCCCCTTTAAGAAAACATATTTGAGGCTCGAGGCTTTCCATGAACAACAGTTTGTAATATCCTCGAGCAAAAAAAATAGCAATAAAGCTGACACTCAGCCCTTTCTATCGTGTCCTCCTCCAGGCCCAGCAGCATATGGTAGCCGAGAGGAATGGTCATCGGCGCCAGCAGGCCTACATCACCCCCACCATCGCCACTCAGGCCCCGTATTCCTTCCATCACAACAGCCCCTCTCACACGGGCAATGTCCACCCGCACCTGGCCGCCACACACCTACCCAGCCAGCCCCACCTCTACACCTACACGGCCCCCGCCGCTCTGGGCTCCACCGGCACCGTGGCCCACCTGGTGGCGTCGCAGGGCTCGGCGCGCCACGCGGTCCAGCACGGAAGCTACCCGCCAAGCATCGTCCACCAGGTCCCGGTCAGCATGGGCCACCGCGTGCTGCCCTCGCCCACCTTGCACCACAGCCAGTACCAGGCCCAGTTTGCCCACCAGGCCTACATCAGCGCTTCGCCCGCCTCCACTGTCTACACTGGATACCCACTGAGCCCCACCAAGGTCAACCAGTACCCTTACCTCTAGAGAAGACACTGACGGACACTGGAGAGCCTGACCCAGCGCTGCTGCTGCTGCTGCTGCCCCCCCGAGCCCCGTCGACATCCCGAACATCCTCTCCTCGACCTCAGACATAAACAGAGACAGAGGAACATGCAATCCTCATGAAACTGTCACGTATAACTTGAAGATATAACGACAGAGAGAAAAAGAAAAAAAAAAGCCTCTCTAGAAGGGAAAGATGGGGTTGAATTTCAGAGGGGGTACAGTTCAAGATGTTTTCTTTCCATTTTCGTTTTTTCTCCTGAAAGGGCCAGTTTTTTTTTTTTTGCTTTTATTTGTCTGTTCTTCGCTTTACTTTGTGAGGAAAGTAACGTTAGTTTTCCAGGGAGGTTTGAAACAGGCCTTTTTGGGACAGCGGAGGTTTTTCTGCTTTGTTTTTTTTCTTTTATTTCCCCCCCTCTTAAATTTGGGAAGTGACTGTTGAACAGGGGTTACTGACTGGAAGTGGGGAATCCCAAGAGAATTTGGGAAGAAGGTGAAATACGGAAACCTGCTGCTCTTCAAAG
>JAOVVB010123545.1:0-12451 GCA_028570985.1 Heterobranchus longifilis | reverse complement strand
TGCAGACACACACACACACATGCAGACGCACGCACACGCACACGCACACGCACACACACACAAACAGATGCATCTGGTCCTTACTCATTATTTTAAATCGCCCTTGATCTGTGTGAGATACATCCGTATTTTGCTTTAAGTGCACTTTGATGTATGTTACCTGAGGCCACTCCCCTCCAGACCGGGCTCGCCGCTTGATCTCCTCCACAGTTTTTCTTCTGGATTCCTGATCCGACCGAAACACAAACACAGGCCTGATGTAGTTGATCAGAGCTGGGAGGACGACGGTGAAGAGAAGAGAAAGGAGAGAAGAGACGACACAATGTTTAGAGCTAAAGCCACAGAGATGCATGTGGAGCAGCTAAAGAGACAGGGCTGCACCATTAATCGTTAAAAGATGGTGATCTGGATTCAAGCAGGTACACAATCTCATTTCTGAAGGACAGCGATTCATGCATATTTGCTTTGGGGAGTTGCATATTTAGAATGAGTGCTCATCATAATAATAATAATAATAATAATGATAATAATGGACCAAAATGATGTGAAATTGCATAATTTTAATTGGAAAACATAAAATGTTGTTGGAGGAGCACCAACAAAACCCCCACCAAATACATGCACCTCAGTCTTCCACAAACTTTCAGGAAAACGCTGAAGACTGATTCAGGATCGCACGATTAATTGAAATAAGATGGTGATCTTGATTCTGGCCTGTATGTAATCTTATTTATATGTGACTGCTGGTCACATAAAAAATAATTAATAATGAATTTATATTAGTGGGGAGATCCATTGCATCAACAATGCACCTGATTTCTGCAGTGAAAGTATACGCTTTTTAGAAACTACACAAATGTATCAGAGTCGTGGAAGCCCAGCGATGGTGAGGAAGAACAAATTAATTAATCTACCCCCAAAAAACGCTGTGCTTACACTGCAAAAAAAGTTGTACAGTAAAGTAAAAGCAAGGGCACCTGAAACATCACAAAAAGGCAGAAAACATCAGTGTAAAGTCCCCTGTCCACATCCTTCAGCTGATGATCACCTTGCTTGTACTGTCTGCAGACAATATGGACCGCAATGAACAGTTTTTTCTTTAAAAATTGTTTTCCCTATTGTGGGAGGAAATCGTGGAATTGAGTGGAAGAAATTGTGATTCTCATTTTGACCAGAATCGTGCAGCCCTAGTAACAAATGATCACTGTTTTCAATAAGATTTTTTTTATTATTTATTTTTTTTTTTTTTTACAGATTTTCACCAAAATATACCCCTTTATAAAAAGAAAAAAAGAGAAAATTGGTTTACCCTCATTTCCCCACTGTTTTGTCCTAATGCTTTCAAAAGTTGACATTTCCTGCTGCAGAAAACACTGTTGACTCACTGTAGTTTACAGTAAACAAGACAAGGACAGCTCAGTCCTCAGTGACAGAAACTGAGAGAGTATGTGCCAGAATAACTATACATAACTAAACTATAACTAAACATATTTAAAAAGTCAAACTAGTGTGCATGTGCTGCTGATCCTTTTGAATCAGATTTTAATCCATTTCTAATATTAAAAATAATGGATTTTTAACATTTAAATGCCTGTATGTTAAACTGATTAATTTATTTTCATTTTTCTTAATTCAGCTCTCAGAGACCATCATCATTGTGAGCACAGACTGAGCATATAGGACTCATTCTCTAGCATGCAGATACGATAAAAACGATTATTGTCCCATCCCTATTGAAGAGTAGGTAGAATTTTAGAATTTATTTTTCTTTGGTTGACTAACAGCCCACGGTATCACACAAAATCAAAACGGTACTACGACTTTTTCTTGTCTTGCAAAATTATCTTTTAAATCAACAAACATCATATGTAACATCAGGTAACCTAATGTTACGTGTGTGCTACGTTAGCTAGCTAGCTAGCAGTTAGCAAGTAGCAAGCCATAGCAAGCAAGGTGACGTATGATGTTTGAGACAAGAGCTGTCGTTCACTGAGCGGTTTCACACAAAATCAAACGGTACGGTGACAAAATTTAATTGACAGACATATGTGTAATTTATGGCACAACTCAAATGGGATCAAAAAATAATTTGTCTCTCTCCATTCACCACCGATCATATTTTTTCTGAAGGTCCCATGGTGACCACCAGAAGGGGCGTGGCATCGCCTCTCTATGTAAACCCATCTGCTGCAATATTAGACGCTGACAGCAACTGCTGCTGGCGTCATGGAATGTGTATTTACAGCGAGAAATCTGTTTAGGGCAGGCGGGAGGGGTGGTGTATCTGTCAAACAAACACAGGACTTTGACCCAGGAGACCGCTGTTTGTGCCAATTTGAAACCAAAACCAAAAGTCAATGTTGATAAATGTACTTATTTTTACCCAATCCATGGTCTTTTTCCTAAACTTACCCAAGTGGTTTTGTTGCCTAAACTTAAACAAGTAGTTTTATGTTTTTTATTCAGAATGTAAACCATGTGTCCCACGTGTTAAAAACTGTGCCCATGAGCGTGATATTTTGACACAACTGTGAGCGTCAGAATTCGACGCGTATCGCTACCCACTGTGTTCAATAGTGACGCCAAGGGGTCCTGACAGTGCGTCCATATGTGACGAGTTGGGAATGAGAACGGGTTGATTAGAGATGCTGTAAATACCATTGTGCTATTCAAAAAACCATCAGCATATTAGGTACATTATCAGCTCACTTTGACATTGTTTTCCATAACTATTCACATTTAATAGCCTGTCGGAGCACAGTTCCATTAGCCACTATCTTAATGGCTTATGAGGAAATAAACCTAGCTAAGTTATTTTTAATCTCTGCATTAGAACACAATAACTTGTTCTCAGCTATTAGAGGCTTGCAGACCTTTGTGTGGGGGTTTCAGTGAATGACAGTAAGCTGACGGCTCACAAGTCCGTCACTCTTTGGGAGAGTAAAAGGTGGCAGGGCAGGCTGCCTGATTGATTGCAGTGCTGATATAACCTGGACTGGATTACCCCACTGCAGCTGTACAGCAGCGTGGAATTCTGGGTATTTCGTAGAGAAAAAGACATTGAAGAGTTAGCAAAAGAAAGGTGGAAAGAAAGACAAAGATGTGTGGAATGATATGAGCGATAGAAAGGATGAGGAGTGAGGCTGATGGTCAGTGATGGATCCAGGCAGATCACTCGGCCGCGACGGCCTCTGAGCAGCTGATCTGGTGCATTGATGTGGAACATGTGCGAGGACAGACACAAGTAATTGTCAGTGTTTCAGAAATGATGACGGAGGGTAAATGTTATCGGCAGGAGAATAACAGGAGACCTGAATTCACCCAAAGTAACCTTTAGGCCGTGTTGCACGAACAGTGATTAATTTTTAAACTCAATTAAATCACGGTTTAACTTTAAATCAAGAAAAAGATTTTAAACATCAGTTTAGTTTTTACTCTAAACCTAGATTAGATTTAATTATGCTGCACCAACATTTAAAACTTAATATGTGATCCAGTATTAACTTTAAACTGACACTTTAACTTTTAAAATGGCTGCAATTTTGAGATGGATTGAGCAAAATACAAGTCAAGGGACAGACTCAAACCAATTGAGTTTTATGATGCTGCTGACTCGGAGCACAGTGCCATCAACATTGTGCACGAGATCCACTGTGTTTACCTTTATTAAATGTCCTGTAAAAGACTGCAGACTGCTGCAGTGTAACATACAGACATCCTCTGTGTTTACCTTTAATAAATGTCCTGTAAAAGACTGCAGACTGCTGCAGCGTAACATACAGACCTTCCTGCATCCGACTGCTTGGATAAAACTCGACTCAGACAGACATCTCTCCGTTCTTAGCGGAGTTGGACAGCCTCTCGCTGCAGTTTCAGTGTTTACATTAATTAGCTGCGCAGCTAACAGACTTCTTGTGATCCTAACAGAACACCACAAATTTCAGCCTGCATGCACGTTTTTCATCTTACCATTGTTGAAACAGAGCAGCTGATATTGATAGAGCAAGAAGTTAGCAGAGACATCACTGCATCTTTCTGTAATCTGCGCAGCGTGCGTGCGTGCGTGCATGCAAGGAGGAGAGAGGAGAGGGGGAGAAAAAAAGGAGCTTAAAAACACACCAGTTTGTACAGACTATTTTTCTTTTACCATTCAACAAACTTTTATTTTTTTTCTAATATTGTTTAACTGTTCAAAATTCTTAATGTCAGTTACCAGTTAATCATTAACATCCCTAATGGGAAGCTGTTTGACACAACTGCACTGTCTGCTGAATTGTCAGCACAGTGACGTTAGACTAACTAATAGCTAGCAAACCATTTTTTGTTAAGGAATACAGGCTAACTAGACTTGCATAGCCAGACTTATCTCTGCCGTGCTGCTGGGGGAAATTCTGGACTGAATGTGCTTTCACTCCTGGACAGTGAAAAAACTCCCTGACCTGTTTGCATTTGTTTAAACATCCTGGGCAGCACCACGCCCTGACGGTGCTTCTGCAAAATGGTGTCGGAAGGGAACCTGTTTCAGTGGAACACCTCCACGAAAATGATGTAAACATATTATTTGTAGATCTCTTCAATCATTCACTGAAAGAACAGAGCAGGTCTGTCTGATTAGATTCACTAAACAGGGATTCGTTTTTAATTAAACTCTGCTTAATTTTAAATCTAGATTTGCACATTTTAAACCTGGTTTGGCTAAACTCTGATTAGAAGAGTGTGTGGCTGGCTTGTGTAACTTGTAACAGAAGTTATGTGTATGACAAACAGTAAGTTGCTGGATGTCCTTGAGGAAAAACAACAGCTTAGCTTTATTGCATTGGTGGGAGAGATGAGAAATGTGCTGTGTGCTCTGTGTTTATAGTATCCATCTCAATGCTGTGTGAAGTGCACCGTGCACTCTCAAGAGCCTCTTTTCAAATCGTGAAAAACTTTCACATGAGAATTCTTTTTCATAAAACATCCAAGATTGTCAGAGAAAAATGAGCTTTAGTAGCTCAGACGAAATCTTCAGGTAGCAATCAAATCGTGTGTAGGGATTGACATCAAAATTAAAGTGATGTGAAACATTGCTTTTAATATGCACACTTTCACACAATATTAAGACAGGGGCGTTTGGTTGGATGCCAGACAAAGGAATTGCACTACAGGAGGAGATTGTCATGATCAGAGTGTTCCCTGGCGTCACTGATGAACTAATACCTGAGACCTGTTGTGGTGTGATTGAAAAAGACAAATTGTTTTTGCTTCCGGGCATCGTTCCTTTTGTTAACAAGAATGTTACAATGCTGAAATAGAAGTGGGATCCTCGCGTAACTGAGATGAAGGATTTATGGTGGGTGGGCTCCTCTGGATGACCTTGCGGCCTGGTGCTCTGCCAAAAACAACAAACGGGCTCCATTAGCAGTCTGAATGAAGGCTTATGCTGAAACACATTAGTCTGATGGGTCCATAAATATATGGTATAAATGTGACAAATTATTACCTTATTTCTCAGGCTGTTTGATACATCATTATCAGTGTTTCAGTGGGATGACTGGAGGAACATGCCAATGACATATTTAGAATTTTTAAACACTATATTTCACATGCTGTGGGTGTGATGTGGAAGTGCAAAATATTAAAAGTTTTAAATACTGTCACATTCTGGGTCGCAAGCACATATGCAAGCAATCTGCAGATTGATAAAATTAAATTTAATGATTCTCAAGATCACTGAATGTCAGATAACTCGAACCAACTTTTTGCCGCTACTAACTGCCAACTTTTCTATTTGATTACAAACTAGGAATTAACTGGGCCCTCTTTAGACGATCTATAGTGCATGGTCTAAAGTGCACGGTGCAAGTGCATTTAGGACGTGTCCAACACTTTTGCAAGTTAGAGGGCCCATAGTCTGTGTGCAAAGTAAGGCCAGAGACAGTGGATATACTGAGACCCTGCATCTTGGAGTAATGTCCTGTATCTGAGTCATGTGTGTTTAGTTCTGGCCCTGCCTCTTTAGGAGACTAGCAGCCGTAGGAGCCTGTACTGCCGTATCTTTATAAATATTGAATATCTTTGGTAAGGTGCAAAGGGTATCTGAGCGTGCGATATTGCCACAGATGGGTGATCCAATAGATCAGTGGTTCTCAGCCTGGGGGTCGGGACTCCTAAGGGGGTCACAAGATAATTTCCGGGGGGTGCCAGGTGCTTGTAGAGAAAAAAACTAAAAAATACAGATATTGGTTTTTACATTACTCTGAGTTTGGTAGCTTTCGTGTGTTATATTCAGGGTTTAATTTGTGAATCAGGAGGTCCTGGTACAGAAAAAGTCACAGAACTCCACAGTGCCTGGAGCATATTGGACAACAGCTAGCTGTTACAACTAAACATAACTGTCATCACAAACAAAACATTATTTATTTATGTTTATTAATCACAATTACTGCACACAACTCAGCCAACTACGAGGTAGAGTAGGGCCATACTGCCTCATATCTATGGGAGTGATAACAGCTGATAACGCTGTTTCAATCAGCTGCAGGTGTTACAATCAGGAAAACATCAACATTTAGACTGAAAGGACTCAAAGTATTCTGGTAACTATTCCTAAAAGCTTCCCTCCTTAATACAGTGTTTGTAAAGCTTACATCCCTCTTAATTAAGATACTGGGGCATTGAACTAAATGAAGTATTAAGCAACACAGGTATTTCTGTGTTCAACAAGTCTTGCTTTTAGCTCCCACAGTGTTTTAACAGTGCATGCGTTGCCTCCTGGGCATGAGACGATCCCTTTGATTTGTATCGTTTTACCAGCACAAAGATGTTTGAACTATTGTCTCTTATGTTGTTTGAACTGCATCAAGCACCTGCACCGCATTTAAAATATCTTTCACCTTTTTTTCTTTTGCTGTTTGAAAAGTGCTTAATGTGGTCAGGGCAGCATACTTTTTATATATTTCTGTGCAGAAAGTTTTATCAAACATTTCAAAGACACCCAGCGACAGATGATGAATCCCTTATACCTATACGTCTTTGGGTATGTGACAAAAAGGAGATTATAAAATGTGACAGCATAGTAGTGTTGGCATTTTAAATAAGAACAGTCCCCTAATATAATATCTAGGGCTGTACACGACTCAGAATTATGTTAGTTGAATCAGATTTGGCTGTTCAATACGACGATTAGACCATTAGTTCTGTGGTGTAAGCCAGTTTTATTACAGTTTGTGCATGGTGTGCAGCTTGTTAGATGCTTTACAGCATGTAAATAAAAACAACAGATGCAGACCGCATCTCCTCTCAATTAAAATGACTTACATTTACAAACACATCACACGTTCATTTTTCTCTCATATAGACTATCAAGCAGTGCTTTATTAATCTGACAGGTTTTTGAACGAGGTTCAGCAGAACGTTGAGAGTGAAAGTGAAGTTCACATAGTAAGCAAACCAAGTTAGCCCTCCGACCTAATGCATGCTAACAACGTACAACAAAATGTTTTGCTGACACAAGGTATCAAAGATAAGTCACAGAATATATCGCATTAAGTTGCTGTGGGCCGTAAATTCAGACTAACGCTGGTATGGGACGCAGGTCCACAGCTGACTGTAACGTCTCCTCCTCCTCAGCATGTTGCGAGCAGCGGCTGTACTCATGTCAGCAGAGAAACATGCGTTTTTAAAAGTCCAGTTCAGCTCTCAGTACTTTTATAGCGTCTAACTGAATCCCTGGTTTGAAGTCTCGTGCGACGCTGCTTTTTCTTTCAGATATCTGCTCTTTTCTGTTTCATTTTCACTTTTAGTTGTAGAAGTTGTTGTGTGTTAAGAGCCATGGTCATGTCTAGAAGGTAACCCTAGATTTATGAAAACCGGCGATGGTCAAGTGTGCTGCGGAAGAGCTAGGATTTCCTGATGTTGCTGCTTCACAATAAAAGCTTTTAAATAACAAAAATAACAGGGCACTCTTATTGTGAAGAATTTATAGGAAATTAAATGTGTTTTCTACCACTCCTTTACCGTTCTACAGCCCCTTGTACCCACTGCACACTGACGGATAATAAAAAACAAACAAAAAACAACGGCTCAACTTGAACAATCTCCGTCAACAAGTCACCAAAGTTATCGAAATCAAGTACGAGTCTAGCTCCCACAAACATGTTCTGACATTTCATAGACCAAACAACTATTCAATTAATTGAGAAAATAATCAACACATTAATCGACAATGAAAATAATCGTCAGCTGCAGCCCTAGCATATAGACATTTACCTTATATGGCAGCTGGATTCTCACGAGATTTCTATTGCAGATTTCTTGATCGCACAAATCCATCTTGCCAGGCTCCAGTAAGTGTCAGGGCAAGATCTGACCGGACCAATCAGCGTCCTGTGAGGAGAGACTCGTAGCTACAGCCGTGGTTTAGGTGTTCATTCAAAACAACAATGGCGGCTATGCGTCCTATGCAGAGTTAGTGCTGGCAGGTATCGCCGTGGTTTATGTGTATAAGCTGCATGACTGTTCATTCAAAACAACAACGGCGGCTCTGCGTAGATGCTGAGATAACCGCAATAGTGTCGGTTATATCAGAGCTGGAGAATATTTCTTCATTGAGAGAAAAAAGAACGGCACTGAAGGATTTTCTGCACTTCTCCTGGCTGACAGACAGTTCGTCCAATCAGCTGCCAGGTATTTTTTTTTAAAGGCCTGCCCTTTTTCTAAACAGTTTCTAATGACGGCTTCTCAGATAGTTCTGTGAAACAACCATCTGATGGTGTTAGGTTGTATAGTCATGCCCACTCATGGATAATTAATTAAATCACTTTTTAGTGTAAAGAATAAAATATGGCAAATACGAGGTTCCATTCCCACTGTGTGGCTGTGGCTGAATTTATTTCTTTATTCTGTGGATCTCATTACACTTTGGCTGTGATTAAGTGACCTATTTTTATTTTTTTTATGTATGAAATGAAATGAAATGAAATGGTGGCTTTAATACAATCATTGTCAGTCATGATCAGGATGTCCCTGGCCGTCACTGGAAAGTGACTGCAGCGTCCTGCTCCTCCCCTCGGGTGGATATGTGGGGGTGGTTAGCCACATTAGTGCCCTGGGTAAAGTAAGTAATGAGATCAGAATGAGGCAACGGTGCCCTTGGCAAGGCAATTAGCATAAAAGACAATACTTAACATTTAGATGAAGCAAAATCGTATCCATAATCATGGATGGTTGTGACACATTAGCTCTGTTGTGAGAGGGCACCGTGGAGCTTTCTTCTACAGCGGCTGGCTAACAGGTGGTGACGCACAGCAGCAACTGCCGAGGGAGTTAAAGCTCAAGGAATATACATCCACTCAATCTATCAACGCCAAATGCTTCTTCTGTGACACTAATCGAGTTGATTGAAAATGAGTCACCTCTGTCGAGTACGATCTAGAGAGATTTTGAATCAGGGCGATACAAAGACAGAAAATGATGTGAATGTATTTTGCTTCTCCTGTGTCCTTTCTGCACAGACCGGGTCATCTCAATTCCATGTCGGCCCCCAATGTCTCCTGCCAAACAAAGTGTGAATATGATTACACATTGATTTCTCGCTCTCACATGCAGAATAGAGAGGCATGAGTTGGCGCTTGCAGCTGACTGGCAGGAGCAGATATGCAGTAGAACGCTGTTTGCTGGAGCCGTTGATTTGTTTGTTTGTAATAGAGTGGCCCTGGGGGCTGTCTGTCATCTGCCAACTCAGGGAGTCATCTGGATTTTCTTAGCTGGGCTGAGCATTATAGGATTCAGGATAAAAAAAAAGGTAGAGGGAGCTTCGGCTTACAGAAGTTAATGTTCTTATCCTACAGTGGTTTTAATGTCAATGCAATCACTGGCAGTATAGATTTCATTATTTGCATTTCAAACCATAGCTTCACCAAATGCTGCAGGCTTTGAGGAGCCACATATCTGGAATGAACACCTGTAAAACTATAGTATGCAGATAAAAAAAACAACCATTTAAATGACAGTACTTTGAACTGTGAGTCATAACTCTCCTCTCTGAAAAAATGTCTGTAAAATTACAACTAGCATTCTGTTTGTGTTGTATGTACCTTAAAGTTAAACTGTATGTTTGGAATGTGTGGTTTAGTCAGCCCTGTCCCCCCAAAATTACTTTCCCATGCATTCTTAATCGCGTTTCGACGGAAATGTATTTTCTCCTGGATTACGTTTGTCTTTGATGCATCACAAATGCGTTTCAAATCAATGTCCGCTGAAGTCCGTGTAGGGGGGAGGCTGCTGTTCATGTCCCGTGTGAAACCAAAAGTCAACGTTGACTTTTTTTAACTTGTTTACCTCTTAACTTACTTCACATCAACTTCCGTTACGTAGTTAACTTAACCTACATAACAACCATACTTATTTTAACCCAAACCACGATCTTTTTCTGAGCTCAAGTAGTTTTGATGATAAAACAGCAACTGTTTCACAACAGGCTTTGAGGAATGCAGTATAGTCGTATGGGAACATCATTTTTAGGAGACAAGTTTGGGTTTAGCACAAGAATATCAAATAACCATAAAGGGGATAAAAGGGACATTGGAAATTGTCTACTGCCTGAGCTGTGCTGCAGTACAATGATATACCAAAAATGAATGAATGAATGAAACTATTTTAATGTGCCATAAACTAAACCTGTGACTTTCAAGACAAAATTCAGCATGCATCACACCTAATAAAACTAGAGTTTTCTATCTATAATGGTTAGCATTTTTACAGAGAAAGCCCCTAGTATTTTGCAATTGCCATAAAACGCAGTGTTACCCATGTACCATTTCCTTTTTATATCTTTACCTGTCACTAATACTCATACTCTTAAGCCAAGCAGCCAGAATAGTACAGAGTACTGAAATCCCATCTGCAGCCCTCACATACTGAATTAGGTGGAGATAGATCTGTCAATGGTTGACCAGGCCTACACACATGAATACATACAGAAACACCCACACACAGAGGAAAGGTAGCAATCGTTGTGTGCAGCTGGCTGGCATAAGGTTTGTTTTTGGCGATCAAACATGGAGCAAATGAAGGCTGCAGCTGGTGGGCACTCGGGCATAGATGCCCACAAACTTTAAAGTGCCTTTTGCAGAGGCCCTCTGGGACTACCTTCCTGGGGCCTTTCATAAAGTCCTGGGTTAACTCTGTCATTCCACAGTCCAGAAGATATAAATTGGTAAAGAACACTGCTAAGGTGTTCCGTATTTATCAGAAGCTCCACACAAAGCTTCTCAAAGTTTGATTTAAAAAAGAGAAAACTTGTGACTGCATAGTTGCTTTCCCCTCTACCCAGTGAAATTACATCTGGACAGATCAATGGTCCACTTGCCACGCAGGCAGGCGAGCCATCCAATGCTTTTTTCTGCACCCAGAACCCTACTTATCTGAGCAAATAATTATGAACCATTACTTTGGATGGGAGGCAATTTGTTCTACTTATCTGTTTTGGACCTGAAAGATAATGGCCCTGGCATTTGAATCAAGACTGTGCTTTGGGTTTGGCCCCTCCATCTGCAAACCTGACCTGTTCAGCGTGGCAAAAACAGGACATGGGATAAAATGGCTACCTCCATGGCAACACATGTGGTCTGTCAGACCTGTGTTTGTCTGGCAATAAAAAAAGAACAGCGAGGAATTGAACTGTTTTAAAAGCAGAAAACAAAACATAGACCCCACAAGCCTAGCTCACCCTGACCACAGATTGTTAGTCAGTGAAACGATTGACCCATGACCTTTTGTCCACAACAAGCCCTCTTATCATGTTTCAGAAGACACATCCTCCCCTCTGAAAGTGAAAGACATGCAGGGCAACATTTTCTGTGTTTTATGCAATGCTCTACAATAAAATGTGGTGTGGCAGGAAAATGCTTAAAATGTGCTCTGACTCTGTTGCTAACTAGTCTGTGGGGATGGAAGAACAGCTGAAATACTTGTAAACAAATGCAGGGATATAACACATACACATTCTGCTCACTACTGCATAATATATTGTTGTTTTGTAGTCGTGATTTGCGAAACTCGCGAGATGGTTGAGGTTAGAATGGGTCGTCGGTAGGGATGCACCGATTCGATACTTATATTGAATATCGGGCCGATACTTACTCAAATAGCTGGATCTGGTATCTGTGACAATGGAGCCGATCTATTCCATTCACTTCTATGTGCGTACTAGTCAAGTGTCGGCAGCACGTCGGTGGCAGACCACATGGCTGGGAGATCAACAAACATGGCTGCCGTGAACTGATATTTCTTCTGAGACATGTAAGAAACTAAATCTGCCGTTTTGGGCAAAAATAACTCTTGGTCTTGGTGAAATATTCTGACAAGAACATAGATTTATGTCACTTTGACGGTAAAATGTGAAGTTTGATCGCTCGATTCACCGCAAATAGTGCCGGATGTGTTGTGGATGTGAGGGGCATTCTGGTGT